>CM019716.1:20098456-20238456 GCA_009760885.1 Achatina immaculata | reverse complement strand
GCACTGACTGGTGATTTCCCCCCCCCCCCCCACCTCCCCCGCCTGTCTCCTAGAAAGCCAGTGCACAAAAACTGACGATGAAACGATGAAAATATGGAAGCTGAGAACACAAATCGGATTCTAAATCTGTACGAGAAAACATCCCCAGCACAACAATGGAAGGACGCTCTAATTATCTTTAATTATCCAGAGAATCTCGTGGATTCCAATTTTTGTTCTAGAAGATAATTATTTTGTTTATTCCTCGCGTTTCTGCTGTGTCTTTAGGCCTGTTGTTCTGATTACAGAAAAGTCTTTTTAGGATGCCACGCGAGGGCAGAGTGTATATCTGGGCATCCTTCTGTTTAATTGGGTTGTCTAAACCTATTCGAGATGTTTATCAGCTCCAATGGCTTTGCTGCGATCGTGGGAGACAGGAATTCAGGTTTCCCTGATGAACATGTGGGAGAACTCTCTGCTCTGTTCTTCGTAAAACATACGAAACAATTACTCGTCTTTCCAACTGTTTACAGATATTGGACTATGCCTGATTTTATTTCCTTGTAAACTTAGTGTAAAACTGTAGGCTATAACGTTTCAGTTTTTTTGTTTGGGGGGGGGGGGGGTCTTGTTTTTGCTGTAAGCTTAACCGATATTTTTCGTTTATTCGTGGGAGGAGTAGGGTTAATTGTGCAGTGGCTGGAGAATTTTAACTCTCAACCTACCAAAGAACATGCACGGTCCACGAAGTTTTTTTCGACCACGCTGTTTCACCACGAAATGATCCGATGTTTGGTTTTAACATTTGCGGTAGTTTAAACTTACTAACTAACAATTAAAGGTTTAAACAAATTAAAGTAGATTAAACTTACTAACACTTAGGGGTTTGCGATAGTTTAAGCTTTCTAACTAACACTTAGGGGTGTGCGATAGTTTAAACTTAGTAACTAACAATTAGGGGTTTGCGATAATTTAAACTTACTAAGACTTAGGGGTTTGCGATAGTTTAAACTTAGTAACTAACAATTAGGGGTTTGCGATAATTTAAGCTTACTAAGACTTAGGGGTGTGCGATAGTTTAAACTTACTAACAATTAGGATTTTGCGATAGTTTAAACTTAACTAACTAACAATCAGGGGTTTGTGATAGTTCAAACGTACTAACAATTAGGGGTTTGCGGTTGTTTAAACTTACTAATTAATAATTAAGGGGTCTGTGATAGTTTAAACTTTCTAACTAACAATTAGGGGTTTGCGATAGCTTAAACTTTCTAACTAACAATTAGCGGTTTGCGGTAGTTTAATCTTACTAACCAATAATTACGGGTATGCGATAGTTTAAACTTTCTAACTAACAATTTAAACAGTTTAAACTTACTAACTAACGCTTAGGGGTTTGGGATAGTTTAAACTTTCTAACTAACAATTTGAACAGTTTACACTTACTAACTAACGCTTAGGGGTTTGGGATAGTTTAAACTTACTAACTAACACTTAGGGGTTTGCGATAGTTTAAACTTACTAACAATTAGGGGTTTGATGTGGTTTAAACCTACTAACTCTCAGTTACGGAAATAAAAAACCCATATGACTCTAGTTATTTGGTTTTATTGTTTAAACGCCGTTTAACTGGTTTGTGGCAGGTTAATCCTTCCTTGTCTTGAATAATTTTAGCTTGTTTACAGGTTTCATCGGCTATTAATTTTAATTGGTTGTAAAATGTCCCCTTTCTAATGTGTAAGTTGGCATGGAAGGAAGTAGAGAATGAATCCAAGAACAGGGATAACTGGAGAGCCTTTATAGAAACTCTAGACAGATCAGTTGAAAGTGGGAAAAATAAATAAAATTTGAACCTCATTTTCCTGTAAAATGAACAACTATCTATCCAGAAGGTAAAATGAGTACAGAATAAATGAAGAACATACACCAGTCCAATATTTGTATCAAAGAACATACAACAATCCAATATTTGGATCAAAGAACATACAGAAATCCAATATTTGGATCAAAGAACATACAACAATCCAATATTTGGATCAAAGAACATACAACAATCCAATATTTGGATCAAAGCCTTTTTTTTCAAGGACCACAGCCAAGAACATCACAACCGATAAATTTAAGGGAAAAAAAATGTTGGCATCTCCTGTGTAAGAAATAAGGCCCAAAAAATGGTCACCTTTCTCACTCTTTCTATCTTTCTGTAAAACTTAACCATGCACCTGGTTACCTTCATTACTTAGAACCAGTTTTGCAGCCGTCGTCATTTCTCTTATCTCCATAGCCAGAAGCTACGGTGGAAACATGGTCGTGAAGAATCACTCAAAGAGAAAGATCATCTCCGACTCATCCCGCAACGTAAACAGGAAGAAGTTTGGAAATTCTGTCGCTGGCATTTCAAACTCTCACACATTAATGTTTTGGCAGATGTGAAGGACTGCCCGAAGAATTAACCAATTCACCGCCGAATTAATTTCAGTGTTTGCCGGAATAAATTTTGATGACAAATGTTGGTAGAGAGAAACGGGAATGAAGTTACTCTATATTTGAAAAAAAAAATATAGGTTGGATTAGGAATATGCTACTTTTCATTTTTATTTAGAGTTTGCCTAAATATCGCTGTTGGCATTGACTCACACCGGTGTGAAGTCTACCAATACTGGAGCTGTTGTTTTAGAGTAAGGTAAGGTTAAAGGTAACCCTGTCACGCCTTGGAGGCACATAGGAATATGATGTTAGCGCCCATATTTTCCTTGACCTGTCAGCACACTAGAGGGTGATATGGTCAGTATCATGCCTGGCTGCCTTTCCTTCCCCAATTCCAGAATAAGTCGGATACCGTATTCTACAGATGGGTGTGTGGGGCGCCTCCGGCCGGATTCGAATCCCTGACCTTCGTCATGAGAGACTAGTGCACTAACCACTTCGCCACACAGACGCTCAGTTTTGGAGTGAAAGAACTAAAGAGTTAAAGAACTAAATAACTAAAGAGCTAAAGAGCTTTAGGCGGATAATTATTATTGAAATGCAGGCTTTGAGGTATGTACTCGTACAATGCAGACTGGTCGGCTGACTGGTTAGGCGCTCGGTCTATTAATCCGTTGTTCCGGGTTCCAATCCCAGCAGTGAGGACATTTTTTTTTCTGATACCACCACACCAAAAAAAGCCCCCAGGGTCCACCCAGCCTCTCTAAATCTAGGGCAAGGTAAATGCTGCCTGGCTCGATACTGACCACATCACGCTTTCACGTGCGGGTGGTCTGGGAAATACGTGCCTAACACCGTATCCCTAATATCCCTTAATGTCATGGAAACAGGGATTTTACCTTCACCTTATAACGCTAAAGCATTAAAACAGACATCTCCTTATTATATTATCAGACAAATTAATACCATACATTCTACAGCGGATATAGACAGCGGGCGACACCAATAACTACTCAGTACAGAAGAAACGTTTATTTTGAAATAGAAAAGAGGCTATATGAACTAGCAAATTCTGTCACTCTTTTTCAAACTCTCACACTTTTAATCTCCTAACGGATGGGCCGTACTACCCGAAGCGTTTAAAAAAAAAAAAAGAAAAAGCGCAGAGGTTCACGAGAAGTTGCTGAAGCTTAGCTTACAGGGGTACTTTTCCCACAGGATATTAGCGACTCCAGGAAGTAGGGTGTTAGTAAATTAGTTCTTGGCTGCTTGTGTATATGCTTGATGTTTTTCTTTGCTGTGGTAAATAGAAATAATGGAATGCACTGACTTGTTGTAAAGTGCTTCAAAGCGTGCAAACTTGGAGGAGTAATAATCATGAGGAATTTACGTGGGGTTATTTGTTTGTTTGTTTGTGCTTCTTTGTTTCACACTCTTGTTTGTTTTCTCTCTCTCTCTCTCACACACACACACATACACACTCTCGCTTTGTCTCTCTGCCTCTGTCACTCACTCTCTCTCTCTCTCTCTCTCTCTCTGTTTTCCTACCTCTGACTCTTGCTTTATCTGCTTCTCTCTCTGTCTTTCTCTCTCTCTCTCTCTCTCTGTTTTCCTACCTCTGACTCTTGCTTTATCTGCTTCTCTCTCTGTCTTTCTCTCTCTCTCTCTCTGTTTTCCTACCTCTGACTCTTGCTTTATCTGCTTCTCTCTCTGTCTTTCTCTCTCTCTCTCTCTCTCTCTTTGTCTCTCTGTCTCCTTTTTCTCTGTCTATCTTTCTTTCTTTTCTCTTTCTTTCTGTCTCTCTCTCTCTCCCTCTCTGTGTCACCTTCTCTCTGTCTGTCTCTTTCTCTCTTTCCGTTCCCTCTGTTTTTCTATCCTTCTCTCTGCTTCTCTCTCACTTCTCTCTCCTGTATTTCTGTCTGTCTACCTCTCTCTGTCTCCTTTCCTGTTTCTTTCTCTCTCTCTCTGTCTCCTTTCCTGTTTCTTTCTCTCTCTCTCTGTATCTCTGTTCCTCACTTTCTGTCTTCATTCTTCATCTCTCTCCCTCCTTCCCTCCCTCCCTCCTTCCCTTCTTTCTTTCTTTCTTTTTCTTTTTTTCTTTCTTTCTCGTGTTACACATGGATTTAGTTTTTATGTATCGCATGCTAATGTCAACAAACATGCAAAAGAACACCGCCCATTCTGTCAGAGTTTCCAAACAACGACTCCAAATCATTTATATAATCGATTCTTTCTGGAAATGACAACAACAAACTAAAGGAGAGATTACCACCACGCTGTAATCACTCTAAAGGCACGCTCGCAGTTTTCTGGTATCGATTCCCAACATGCTGGAGGCTTTGGTTTGCGTTAGGATTTGTCCGCCTTGTGTGAGCTTAGATAAGGAATTATCCTCAATCGGTTAACGGATCAGGGAAAGGGAAGTGTTTCGTTTCGGTGGGTAATTCCAGTTTAATTTTAAAATCGTTGTTACTTTTTTTTTCACTTCAAGCCAAGTATAGCTTTATTTGGTGGCGAACTGTTTGTTTGTTTGTTTTTTTTCTTTTATTGTTCTAATGACGATAATGATGGCCGCAATTATGATAACTAACTATTCTTTCTTTCTTTCTTTCTTTCTTTCTTTTAGCATTCAGGGAGTTAAGACACTGACCGTTTTGGCAATCAGCGACCAAAATCTGACATGCTGACATGTCAGGGCTGGTGAACTACAGATGATCAGGACCCCATTCTCACTCCCCCCTCCCCCATCTTCACCCGTTGGTTCATTCATTCATTCATTTGCATGTCCCTTACGGAACTTTGCCTCCCTAACAGCACTCTTGTAGGCCTCTCGGTTGTGAGCAAGACGGCCTGCCGCTGCTGCATCCATATGCAGATCGTCAACGATGTCTTGCAGCCATCTTCGTTTTGGTCTTCCTCTTTTTCTTTTTCCCATTATGAATCTTTCCAATGCGGTCTTCTCTATATTATCATGACGTTTATTGTGTCCAAAATATTTAACTTTTCTCTCTTTAATCCTCTTACTAGCCAGCCTGGAAATGGATGCAACAGCAGCAGGCCATCTTGCTCACAACCGAGAGGCCTACAGGAGTGCTGTTTGGGAGGCAAAGTTCCGCAAGGGACATGCAAATGAATGAATGAAATGAGCCAGCCTTCTTCAATATTAAGCTCTTGTAGTATAGATATATTTGTTCTTTTTTGTGTCCACGATATTTGGAGAGCTCTTCTGTTGCATTTACATTCAAAGGCATTTATGTGTTTCTCAGCTGTTTTGTTAAGTGTCCAGGTCTCACAGGCATATGTTGCGATGGGAAAGATGCATGCCCTTAAAAATCTTATTTCTGTGATTCTGTCTGCTCCTCTCCACAGATTCTTTATTTGTTTTACTTTCTGAAGAGCGATAGATGTCCTCCTTTTAATTTCCCTCATTGTGTCTCCATTATTAGTTAGTAGTGATCCAAGATATTCAAAACTCTACACTTCTTCCAGTTTTTCCTCATTTATACATATTTCAGCTGCCTTGTTTGTTTTGTCAGTTGTCATCAATTTAGTTTTCTTTGCATTAAGACAGAGGTTCTGCTCTTCGCTGTTCTTACGGACTGACATAATTAGTTTTTCCATTCCTTTTTGTGTTATGGACAGTAACACTGTGTCATCAGCATATCTAATCTCTGGTATTTCATAACCTCCAATTGTTATAGCATCGTAATATTCTTTGTCTACATATTCTCTAACATTCCTCATTATATTTTCAGTATACAAGTAAAATAAGTAGGGTGACAAACAATATGAACCCCTGACGGACCCCGTGTTTTATGTCAAACCAAGTTGTTGTTTCACCATTTATTCTTACTGCTACTTGTTGGTCTAGATACAGCAGTGATGTTAATTGTATCAAATGTGTTGGAAATCCCATTTTTTCCATTATTTCCCAAAGTTTCTGGTGTTGTACACAATCAAATGCCTTTGAGTAGTCTATAAAGGATAAATATAGATTCACATTAAACTCTCTGCATTTCTCTATTATTAATCTTAGATTGAATATATGATCTCTTGATCCTCTTCCTTGCCTGAAACCAGCTTGGACTATAATGACTTCTCCCATTTTCTTACAAAGTCTACCGATTATGATTTTTAACAGAATTTTACTGGCATGAATAATCAGGGCAACAGTTCTGTAGTCACCCGTTGGTATTCCCAGTAAAAGAAAGAAAGAAGGAAGGAAAGAAAGAAGGAAAGAAAGAAGGAAAGAAAGAAAGAGTCCGGATAATTAACGATATTTACCAGTAGCCCAGTGCAGATAAGTATAGTAAGCCAAATCAAATTCTATGATATCCAAGCAGGCAAGCGTTCGGCGACCGCATGGCGGGAGATCCGTGGTTATACATTTTTATTGTGACCAACTTGTCGGACGAAATTTGCTTTCCAGATTTTGTACAAAAAGGATGGCTAAAATATTACGTGTTTCTACGTCTCTAGTGTGATGTATCGCTATAACTGGTGGTTAATAATTGCCAGATGGTTCCAAGAACTGAAAGAGTTTTTTTTTGTTCAATAAGAGCTTTAGAGTAACTTCTTCAGTAAGAGCTTTAGAGCTGTTTATTAAGTAAAAGCTGTACAAATTATTTTTTAAAAAAATAACTCTAAGACTTATTTTCTAAAGGAGAACTGTTCTTTCTTCAGTAAGAATTTTGAAGGTGAAAGACGCTGTCCACTTAGGCAATCAAATACCCATATCTGATATGCTAGAGTCAGGGTTAGAGAATCATAGCTGACCAAGACCCTGTCCCGCCTCTCCGCTGGTACCTCTAGTAAGAGGCCTAGCCTGGCTAACGGGGCAGGGATCGCCATAGTCCCTGTGGTGGTGGAGTCTGCCAAAGAAGAATTTCACACTCCCCTGCTTGTTAGCTGTACTCCTGGACTGAAGTAAAATAGCTGCCATAACCCGCTCCCACGCCGGTACGATGTTGTAGCCCAACACCTCGGCAGCATCTGCGACAGACAACACTAGCTTGCAGTTACAGGGAGATAGCAAAAGACAAGACAATAAGAATTTTATTAAGTTTTTCTTTTTTACTAAGAACTGTAAGAGTTATTTCTTCCAAGATCACTGCACGTAAGAACTGTAAGAGTTATTTCTTCAAGGAAATCTGCACGTAATAAGAATTATTTCTTCAAGGAAAACTGCACGTAATAATAGTTATTTCTTCAAGGAAAACTGCACGTAATAATAGTTATTTCTTCAAGGAAAACTGGACGTAATAAGAGTTATTTCTTCAAGGAAAACTGCATGTAAGAACTGTAAGAGTTATTTCTTCAAAGAGAACTGCACATAAGAAGAGTTATTTCTTCGAAGATAACTGCACGTATGAATTGTAAGAGTTATTTCTTAAAGGAGAACTACATATAAGAACTGTAAGAGTTATTTCTTGAAGGGGAACTACAGGTAAGAACTGTAAAAGTTATTTCATCAAAGATAACTTCACGTAAGAACTGTAGGAGTTATTTCTTCGAGGAGAACTGCACGTAAGAACTGTAAGAATTATTTTTTTCAAAGAGAACTAACAAGAGCGAGCCGAACCTCCCTTATCTTGCCCGAGCGTGACCTCTTTGGCCAGTCACGTCTCAACACTTTCAGATCACATTGTTCATCGATAAACTTCCGTCACGATTATACAAGACCCTGGAGTCGGAAGAAATTTTATCTTTAATGAAATAATCATTGCGCAAGAGAAGAATAACAGGAAACACTGAGCCGGAACCAATTTTGAATGGAATCTTCATTAATTTCCAATTTATGAAATCTTCTCCTTCTTCCTCCTCATTTTCTTCTTCTTCCTCCTCATCCTCCTCCTCATATTCTTCTTCTTCTTCTTCGTCTTCTTAGAGTCACTGAGCCTCATTGCTTCATACAACACACGTCTCCATTCCTCTCTGTTCTTCATCTTTCTTGCTAACTTTCGATCTCAAAAGCTCGTACAAGCTCTTCTAGGTTGTCTCGTCATCATTGTAGAGGTCTACCTCTTGGTCTGTCATCACTCCACAATCGGAGTCTAAGAGGGGTAGAATAGAGATACTCGGTGCCATATTGAAAGGTTTGGCTATCGATTTCACATCCCTAACGTAAAACGAAGCGTTCATTATTTTCACACACCATGTACGTATGTTTTAGCCCTTGATCTGTAGCCTGTATTCCGTGTGGTCTTTGGTGTTGTGATTGCCCTCTGTATTCGCTGAGAATTCTGCTGGTATTATTTTGTATGGCAATATTGTGAGGAAGCGTACGCATTACAACGCACACACTTCACAACCTACATTTGGTTAGTAATTCCTTTAATGGCAATCAGATCAGAATGTTAGTATTTGCTCTAATTGTGTAATGTTGTATGTTGTAGTTTTCATCATTCGCGTTGTTTTCCTGAAGTTAATTTTAAGCTAATATTGTTGTTTAACGTCAAGATAATCTAGAGAAGACCGTCTTGGAAGGGTGCATAATGGGAAAAAGAAAGCGAGGTAGACCATGGCGAAGATGGCTGCATGACATCGTTGATGATAATCTGCAAATGGATGCATCAGTAGCAGGGCATCTTGCTACAACCGAGAGGCCTGCAGGAGGCAAAGTTCCGCGTAAGGGACATGCAAATGACTGACTGGCTGATTGTTGTTGGTGTTGATGTTGACTTTGCTTGTAACTCGACCAGAAGGGACTACTGTAAGGAGTGGAAAAATAAGCAAGCAGTGACCCGGTTTTGATTGGAAATCCCACTGGCCAGAGACGGCCACGTTTTGAATGGAAATCCCCAGGCCTTCGAGTCCGGCGCTGACCAGGTATATAAGACGAGAAGAGAAGAAAAGACACTAGGATAAGTTGAGCACGTGGAAATCCAGCGACCAGTCGTGGACGAAGGTGATCATTTCGATAGATGGAGGCTGGCGTGTGTATTTTAGTTGTGTGCTTTTGTAATCAGGATTGAACTCATATTTATTCAAGAAAATGTTTCTTTTTTTATGATTTGGTAATGCATGTTGGAATTCTATGGACATCATATGCATGATTTGTGTTGCCTTATGGATCAGAATTTTTTAAATACAAGGATCGTGATTTTATAAAAAAAAGGATTGTTGTTTCGTGTTTCTGTTATTTACATGTAAGGTGTGAACGTATGGTGTAGTCACCCTTCCACCACTCAGTACGACGGCGGCAAGACAAAATAAAAGATTGAATAATAATTAACATCAATCCAGTAAAAATATTATCTACACTACTATAAGACTGATGGTAGGATATATAACAAAATTAGTATGCCTAAGATTCAGACCTCGTACCCTAAATAAACGGACAACAAGGAGGAGACGGCTACACTGCGTAACATATTTGTTTTCAGAAGAAAAAAAAATCTCTTGCAGAAACGAGGTGCTCCGATTATTCCAGCAGTTATCTTATCTCGCTATTCCTGAAACGGAAACAGGGAAATGTAGACTTTGAAATTCTGCCACTCGTAAATCAGATTTGCACAGCTTAATCTTCTGCAGATGTCGTGCGGACGAGGGATAAGGCGCTGTAATCACAGAGAGGAATAGATAGTGCGCAAGTACAGTATATGATCATTAAAGTTTGTTGATATGAGAGCTCGGTAGAGAGTTTCATTTGCTAGAATATAAATAAATAAAATATTTAATCACCAACGAATCCTCCTGAAATAACGCAATAAAATTCTTGCACGGAGACAAACAACAGACAACAGAGTATCTCAAGGATAATATCGTATAGCTAAACAGAAAACAGCAAACCACTGTATTCAGGATCCAAGGATGATATTGCTGTCAATGGCCCTTTCGGTTCGAAAAACAAACAAACAAACAAACAAACAAACAAACAAACAAACAAACAAACAAACAAACAAACCATTTAAGTACATGACATTTGTCCGCCGGAACGTAAAAAGATTTCTTGATGATCTCCGCCAAAGCTCTTAGGTCGATAAAAGCAACTGGTTGATACATCAAACACGCGGAAGTGGTTTGTTTTGTCTCAGGTGTGTAGATAGGTTACTTGCGTGCTAACACGTGATCGCTTTGACAGCTGATGTTTAAATGTTACCGTATGGCTGGTGATGGACGCACCAGCAGCGGGCCATCTTGCTTACAACCAAGAGGCCTACAGGAGTGCTGATAGGGAGGCAAAGATCCGCAAGGGACATGCAAATAAATGAATGAATGAATGAATGAATGAACGACTGGTGAGTGAGAAGTACACGGGAAACCTTTGATGACGGTTTCGGAATACTTAGTATTCGCATATGAGTTTTATTATTATTTTCAAGTACGGTAAATCTGTTAGCTGGTGTTGTCGATGCTGTCATTGTTGTTGCTTTAGACATCTCGGCACTTATCAGCTCTTCCCAATGATGACGATGAAACTGCATGGGATTTCACGATATAAATCTTCTTCTTCTTCTTCAGTTTCGTAAGCTCAGCTTTCTAAACAGGAAGTCGGGTTGCCTCCATGACTCCTGCTGTCAGCAGGAGGTCTTTGTAGGAATCAAAGAGTTTCTCCTCCGTGCTCCTCTCTCGGTACCAGGCCTGGGCTCTGAGGTCCCTGTATATGGTGCAGGTCTGTAGTATGTGTTCATACGTCTGGGGGCCGTTTTGGCACAAGCACTGGGCTGTTGGAGCATCTCACGGCATAAAGAATAATTAAGGTTCACATCCTGCTAGACAGCTGCAGCAACAGGTTTCTCATAGACTCCAGTAAGACGGGAACTATGTTAACTCCTACCTCATTTGTCAGCCGATAACAAATAACAGTATATGGGTTAATAGGTAGGTCGTACCTGTTCAGACGCTCGCAAATACTTTCATCTGTTCCTTATTAGAAGCGTTCATCCAGGAACTAATTGCTCGGCTCTCTATATACAGTAAACAATTACCATACTACTTTTTGTGGTCTGAAACATTCTACCCCAAGGAGGAAAAATGGAAGAGGTGGAGAACTTTGAATATCTAGGATCATTACTAACTAATAATGGAGATACAATGAGGGAAATTAAAACGAGGACATCTATCGCTCGTCAGAAAGTAAAAGAACTAAAGAAGCTGTGGAGAGGAAGAGACAGAACTACAAAAATAAGATTTTAAGGGCATGCATCTTTCCCATCGCAACATATGCCTGTGAGACCTGGACACGTAACAAAACAGCCGACAAATACATAAATGCTTTGAATGTAAATGCTACAGAAGATTTCTTTAAATATCACTGACACAGAAAAGAACAAATATATCCATATTACAATAACTTAATATCGAAGAAGACTGGCTAGTACAGAGGATTAAACAGAAAAATTTAAATATTTTAAACACATTAAACGTCATGATAATCTAGAGAAGACCGTCTTGGAAGGGTACATAACGGGAAAAGAAAGAGAGGAAGACCAAGGCGAAGATGGCTGCAAGACATCGTTGATAATCTGCAAATGGATGCATCAGCACCAGGGCATCCTGCTTACAACCGAGAGACCCACAGGAGAGCTGTTTTTGAGGTAAATTTCCGCAAGGGACATGCAAATGACTGACTGACTGACTGACCCCAAGGAGATACACGCTGGCTAAGATTTTTTTTAAAAAAATAACTATATTCAGACACAAAACCACTGAACAAACAGAAAAAGGGCAGCAAGATTCAGGTAGCCATACCATTAAGCTAGAAGAAATTGCAACATGCACACTAGAAATCTAGTCAGCAACATTGTAAAGGCTACCCAACATCGCAGATCAAACACGGATTCTTTTGATTCAAACGCAAAGTTTATTTAAATGTACCGTCCTGCCACTCGCGATTTCTCTCCCTGCTCTTGGAATATAAACATTGCCTTTGAAACTGACTGATGCAAAATTCCCTTCTCTTTTTGTTTTAAAATTAAGCAATGAATTCCCTGAACACTTTGCTAGTATGTCTCCGTATGGTTGAATGTTTGAGATCGGAAAGAGAAGTATGGCATTTGTTTATTGCACATAGAGAACCGAGCAGTCCATTCCCTTGGCTGAATGTTTCTGATAACTCAGATGAAAGTATTTTTTTTTTCAAGCCGTTAAGTGGACAAGATGCTAAAAGTCTTCATATATCTTGACTTGTATGTTTCTCTGTATGTCTTTCTTCCTTACTTCTAGACATTTATGTGGCTTGTTTCTATACCATATTGTCTACGACGTGCTTGAAAAGAAAGATTTTCGCAAGATTACCTCTAGGGCAATTCTGTCATGTCCTTGTTCCTTTCTTCAGTCTCCCCAGAACTTTGCGGCCAGCGCAGTGAAGACGTTGAGGTACTGCATCGGGTCGGTCGGTGGGCCTGGGAGGGAGTTATGACGGTGGGCCTGGGAGGGAGTTATGACGGTGGGCCTGGGAGGGAGTTATGACGGTGGGCCTGGGAGGGAGTTATAACGGTGGGCCTAGGAGGGAGTTATAACGGTGGGCCTGGGAGGGAGTTATGACGGTGGGCGTGGGAGGGAGTTATAATGGTAGGCCTGGGAGGGAGTTATGACGGTGGGCGTGGGAGGGAATTATAACGGTGGGCTTGGGAGGGGGTTATGACGGTGGGCCTGGGAGGGAGTTATAACGGTGGGCCTGGGAGGGAGTTATGACGGTGGGCCTGGGAGGGAATTATAACGGTAGACCTGGGAGGGAATTATAACGGTAGGCCTGGGAGGGAATTATAACGGTAGGCCTGGGAGGGAATTATGACGGTGGGCCTGGGAGGGAATTATGACGGGTATTTTTTCAGTGTCTTGAGTGCAGCTAAAAAACGTGAGTGGGGGGGGGGGGGAGCTGGGAGGGTGCAATGTTTCAATGCAGACTCCACCACCATGGGGACTATGGCGATCCCTGCCCCGTTAGCCAGATTATACCTGTTACTGGGGATACCAACAGAGAGGTAGGATAGGGTCTTTGTCAGCTATGTGTCGCTGACTGCCAAATCGGACAGAGTCTTCCTCAACGGAAAATCAGCATTTCTGCTAATCACAAAGAAAACATTGGGAGGGGGAGGGAGGATTTTAACTTTACATAAAAAAAACAGACAAAAAC
Organism: Achatina immaculata; assembly: GCA_009760885.1. Lineage (NCBI taxonomy): Eukaryota > Metazoa > Mollusca > Gastropoda > Stylommatophora > Achatinidae > Lissachatina > Lissachatina immaculata. The sequence continues at coordinate 20,224,970 of CM019716.1, read as the reverse complement.
CTTCCTCTGGCCAGACTTATCACTGCCAGTTTTTACAGTTTGCTCAATCAGATAAGATTTCTGTTGTTGGGCTTCTGTCATGAAGCCCCGCATTCCACACAAGCCCTTGGTGAATCAAACCGAAACAAGAAATAAATGTGAAATCTTCTGTTCAAGAACGTCTTGTCAAGTGACTGTATGTGGTGGAGCGAGAGCAGCAGTATAAGGTTTTCATTGACGACCAAGAACAAAACTATCGAGTGAAAGGGCCCATAACTACTTGGAGAAGGGAAATTATGAAAGTCCCCAGAGACAAGAAATACCCATGGAGGTGGTGTAGAGAACACAGTTAAGAACAACGATCACTCATCATCATCATCATCATCAGCGTCATCATCATCATCAGGTGCCGTGCCGCCTGGCGTTGGCTATTATGCTTCTCCAGAGTACACTATACTTCATGCAGGCCATCAGCTCAGTTGGTGATCTCCTCTCACACCATCCCGTCAGACTGTCCAGTATCATTTCTCTTCGTCTTCTTCCCTCTATTTTTTCCTGTTGTTATAACATTTTCAATGCCCCCTTTTCTCATTGCATGTCCTATGAAAGTACATTATCTCTCTCTTATCTTTTTTGACAAGATTTTTTTTGCCTCTCAAGCTCTTCTCATACATTCTTCATTAGTTATTTTTGCTGTCCAGGGGATTCGCAACATTCTTCTAATAAACATTTCTGCTGCATCCAATGATTTTTGTGCAGACCTGCCTATTTCCCATGATTCACTTCCATATAACAATATAGGTTCAATACAGCATTTTAGGACTCGTTTCACATCCTTATATGGAACATGACTGCAGAAACTTTAACCGTGACCTGTGATTTCAAAGGAGTAACTGACAATAATGAAGGACAAAATTATAATTTATGGTTCTGTGTTTGGAAGTGAACCTTGTCTTCTCGTGACGAATTTCATGGGTTTTTTTTTGTTTGTCTTGTCTTGTATCCTTCCTCATATACCTTTCGGTGTTGAGGGAACAAATCTTGATAGGGCTTGTCGATTTGCTTTATATAATGGGATATTTAATGCTTCTGTCATTTCCTCTCTCCATATCCAGCGTGGGCGGCCTCTTCTTCTGTAACCTACAAATCTTTGTGTGAATGTTGTCTGTGATATACTGTCTGGTGGTAACAGTGTAACATCCCCAAACCATGTGAATTGCTGTTTCTAGATATAATGTAAAACTGGTGTTACTCCAAGCTTTGCCCAGATGGTGTCATTTCTTCTTTGGTCTCTTCTTGTCACTTTTAGCAGTCTCCTTAAACATCTCATTTCTGTTGTGATGATTTTTCTTTTGTTCTTGGCTGTTAAGTGTCCATGTTTGACATTGACAGCATAGAGTTGTGAGGAAAATTGCGTTGTACAGTGCGCTTTTTTAAACTGAAATATCCGTCCATTCATCTCGTCTTGAGAATACTTATATCTGGAATCACTTCAGCGTAAGGTACCAGGATCGATCCCGAAATTACAATTCATATATTCGATTACACCATCCCGGGTCTGAAGTCTCCTCGGAAATACATCCCAGTCTGAAAAATCAGACATTTGACCTTGGATAGTTTGCATCCATTGCAGTTACAATTAAATTGTCTGACTTGTACAAAAGATCCGACGCTAGATTTATCAGTGGTTCTTTGAGTGTGCTACGCGAAATTTGTTCAGCTGCGTCCAAGGAATAAAGGAGTATCGACCGGGTTAAATGGGACGTAATTCACGATGTAGAAAGTGAAGAATTACGGGCCCTAAAAGTTGGGCCTCGATTCTTGGCCACTGTCTGTCTTTTAAGTTTTTGAGTGCTGATTCACTCCTTTTTTTTTTCTGAATACCGTCTAGATCTGAGGAGACTGTGGTGTGAGGAGAATGGGATCTGAGGAGGCTGGAGTCTGAGAAGACTGGGATCTGAGAAGATTAGGATTTGAGGAGAATAGGATTTGAGGAAATTGGGATTTGAGGAGAATGAGATCTGAGGAGAATGGGATTTGAGGAGAATGGGATCTGAAGAGAATGGGATCTGAGGAGACTATGATTTGAGGAGAATGAGATCTGAGGAGAATGAGATCTGAGGAGACTATGTTTGAGGAGAATGGGATCTGAGGAGACTATGATTTGAGGAGAATGGGATCTAAGGTGACTATTATTTGAGGAGAATGGGATCTGAAGAGACTATGATTTGAGGAGAATGGGATCTGAGAAGACTATGATTTGAGGAGACTATGATCTGAGGAGAATGGGATCTGAGGAGACTATGAAATTGAGGAGAATGGGATCTGAGGAGACTATGATTTGAGGAGAATGGGATCTGAGGAGACTATGATTTGAGGAGAATGGGATCTGAGGAGAATGGGATCTGAGGAGACTATAATTTGAGGAGAATGGGATCTGAGAAGACTATGATTTGAGGAGAATGGGATCTGAGGAGAATGGGATCTGAGGAGACTATAATTTGAGGAGAATGGGATCTGCGAAGACTATGATTTGAGGAGAATGGGATCTGAGGAGACTATGATTTGGTTAGAATGGGATCTGAGGAGAATGGGATCTGAGGAGACTATGATTTGAGGAGAATGGGATCTGAAGAGAATGGGATCTGAGAAGACTATGAAATTGAGGAGAATGGGATCTGAGGAGAATGGGATCTGAGGAGACTATGATTTGAGGAGAATGGGATCTGAAGAGAATGGGATCCGAGGAGACTATGAAATTGAGGAGAATGGGATCTGAGGAGACTATGATTTGAGGAGAATGGGATCGTAGAAGACTATGATTTGAGGAGAATGGGATCTAAGAAGACTATGATTTGAGGAGAATGGGATCTGAGAAGACTATGATTTGAGGAGAATGGGATCTGAAGAGACTATGATTTGAGAGAATGGGATCTGAGAAGAAAAAAACCACATAGGTCAAAATTAACTGTTCATAAAAACTCCACTTTATTTTGTTTATAAGCCCCATTCTTCACCAAAGTGATACCTTTACCAAATTTACTGAAATGTGTTGTTATCAGACATCTTCGTTTTATTATTTTTAAAAGATCTTTCAAACAGCAGAATCACTACTTTTGAGGATCTGTATTGTTTTTTTTTCGTTTATAATCGATTTATATGACTTTTTACTATCTCTCACATAATTTTTCTATATAATATATAACATTAAACACAGAAAGACACGCGTAAATGTTTCTACCAATAAAATTACGCACACAAAAAAAAAGAGTGATACAGGTTTCTACCAGTCAGACTAAGAATAAGAGGTGCAGTACACGTTTGTACTAATCACATTGAGAATAGGGGAAGCAGTACACGTTACTATCAATCAAATTGAGAATAGGGGGAGCAGTACACGTTTTTTACCAAACAGATTGAGAATAGGGGGAGCAGTACACGTTTCTATCAATCAAACTGAGAATAGGGGCAAAAGTAACGTTACTACTAATCAAACTCAGAATAGGGACAAATGAAACGTTACTACTAATCAAACTGAGAATAGGGAGAGCAGTACACGTTTTTACGAATCAAATTGAGAATAAGGGGAACAGTACACGTTACTACCAATCAAATTGAGAATAGGGGGAACAGTACACGTTACTACCAATCAAATTGAGAATAGGGGGAACAGTACACGTTACTACCAATCAAATTGAGAATAGGGGGAGCAGTACACGTTACTACCAATCAAATTGAGAATAGGGGGAGCAGTACACGTTACTACCAATCAAATTGAGAATAGGGGGAGCAGTACACGTTACTACCAATCAAATTGAGAATAGGGAGAGCAGTACACGTTACTACCAATCAAATTGATAATAGGGGGAGCAGTACACGTTACTACCAATCAAATAGAGAATAGGGAGAGCAGTACACGTTACTACCAATCAAATTGAGAATAGGGGGAACAGTACACGCTACTACCAATCAAATTGAGAATAGGGGAACAGTACACGTTACTACCAATCAAATTGAGATAGGGGGAGCAGTACACGTTACTACCAATCAAATTGAGAATAGGGGGAGCAGTACACGTTACTACCAATCAAATTGAGAATAGGGAGAGCAGTACACGTTACTACCAATCAAATTGATAATAGGGGGAGCAGTACACGTTACTACCAATCAAATAGAGAATAGGGAGAGCAGTACACGTTACTACCAATCAAATTGAGAATAGGGGGAACAGTACACGCTACTACCAATCAAATTGAGAATAGGGGAACAGTACACGTTACTACCAATCAAATTGAGAATAGGGAGAGCAGTACACGTTACTACCAATCAAATAGAGAATAGGGGGAGCAGTACACGTTACTACTAATCAAACTGAGAATAGAGGGAGCAGTACACGTTTTTATCAATCAAACTGAGAATAGGGGGAGCAGTACACATTACTACCAATCAAACTGAGAATAGGGGGAGCAGTACACGTTACTACCAATCAAATTGAGAATAGGGGGAGCAGTACACGTTTTTACCAACCAAATAGAGAATAGGTGGAGCAGTACACGTTTCTATCAATCAAACTGAGAATAGGTGGAGCAGTACACGTTTCTATCAATCAAATAGAGAATAGGTGGAGCAGTACACGTTTCTATAAATCAAACTGAGAATAGGGGGAGCAGTACACGTTTCTATCAATCAAACTGAGAATAGGGGGAGCAGTACACATTACATCCAATGAAATTAAGAATAAGAGAAAAGACAGTAAAGTTTTAAATCAGTGAAATTGAATATTAAAAAAAACGATATATGTTTCTACCAATCAAATATAATGCATATCCCTCAACTTCTTATACGTGAGGGCGACAACGCTATCCTATTTGGCAACCAGCGACTCAGAGCTGACATCCTATGGTCAGTGCTGGCGAACTATAGCTGACCAAGACCCTATCCCATGTCTCCGTTGGTACCCCGGGTAACAGGGCTAGCCTGACTAACGGGACAGTGATCGCCATAGACCCCCATGGAGTTTGCCAGAGAAGTGTTGCACACCCCCGCCCCCCGCTTTTTAAATTTAACTCAAGGACTAAAAATTAGCCGCCATAACGCCTTTCTAATCCCATGCGACGCTGTGCCTCAACAGCTTTGTTGCATTATCGGCTGCAAAGAATACCAGCTCGCAGTTCATGGAAGGAAGGAAGGAAGGAAGGAAAGGGAAGGAAGGAAGGAAGGAAGCTAGCAAGCAAGCAGACATATAAACATGACACAAGAAATTTGCACGGAACCTAGTGGATTAGAATCTTCCAACATATTTCACCATATCTGAGCGCACGAGACTCCTAAAAGACTTCTGACACTGAAATGTATTCCATGCACAAGAGACTTCACTTATCCTCTAGGATGCAAATATAAATCACATTATAAACAGATTTTTATCTCATAGAGAAGAAACAAAATTTAACGTGTCTCCTCATTTTAACATAATCTCAACGGAAGTTTTCTTTCTCCCCCTCCCCCCCCCCCTTTTTCCGCTTTTGTAATCCTTCTCATTGCTACTTTTAGCTTTCCTCTACAGTTAAATAATCATAGTTTTCAATCGATCTTACAAATTATACTCCTGTGTCTATTCATGTTTAAATACTCAGTGACCTGGGATTGATGGTTTACACCGATGTTGTCTGCTTGCAGACTGAAGAAATGCTGAAATGAAAAATGAGATTATCCCAAGAACCCCCAGGGGAATACATTTGGGGTCTGTAATTCGACAATTATCGATCTTCACTCCTTCTCAAGTCATAGATCATGAGCGATGCATCACTTCCTGTCTGTTGGAGTTGTCTCACCCTTCTTTTACGCCACTTTGTTTTTTGTGACGATCTCTGAAGACTGTTCTTGTGCTCTCTTTCTCCAACGCCAAGATTATATTGGACACGGGCATCGTATGGATTAAGAGTGCTTCACAATGTCATGACTATACCTCAGAGTGGAGCGAAATAAGCAGTTCTTTCATTTTAGTGCACGGCCAACGTATGTTTGCTGGTCGGAATTTTTGCTTCATTTTTTCTACCCTGGGCTTTCTGCCAATGGTTCCCAAGCGCTTTTTTTTAACGCGACCCTAAACCAGCAATTGTACATACTCACAACATTAGACCAGCAATGGTACGTACATACAATATTAGACCAGCAATGGTACATGACCAACAACATTAGATCAGCAATGGTATATGACCCACAACATTAGACCAGCAATGATACATGACCAACAACATTAGACCAGCAATGGTACATACCCACAACATTGGATCAGCAATGATACATGACCCACAACATTAGACCAGCAATGGTACATACCCACAACATTAGACCAGCAATGATACATGACCCACAACATTAGACCAGCAATGATACATGACCCACAACATTAGACCAGCAATGGTACATACCCACAACACTGGATCAGCAATGGTACATGACCCACAACATTAGATCAGCAATGGTAGCTGACGCTCGACCCTATACCAACAATGTTATGTGACACTCTACCCGTGAAAAAAGATATTTAATAATATTTAAATTCAACAGAAATTGACTATTTTAGTGCTTTAACTTAACCTAATTTGATACTCTCTCTCTCTCTCTCTCTCTCTCTCTCTCTCTGAACCTTAAGTGCCCAGGGCACATGGGGCTTCCTCAAGGGTTTTCCACAAATGCCTGTCCTCTGCCTTTTTTTCTGCTCTTGCCCAGGCGAGCCCTCTATTGCTCAACATCCTCTCTGTTGTTCTTCTCCATGTCTCTTTTGGTCTACCCTTACTTCTGTTCCCCTGTGGTGTCCATCTTAATGCTGTTTTTGGTAGTGAGTTATCAGTCATTCGGAGCACATGTCCCAACCATCGCCAGCGTCTTTCCTCAATAATTGTTGTCAGTGGTTTCATCTGCATCTCTGCCAACAAGATGTTATTTCTTATGGTGTTTGGCCATAATATTTTTCTAATTCTTCGAAAACATTTAATCTGGAAAGAACTCAACTTGTTTTCTATGGTTTTGGTGATACTAGTCACTAAATATTATTTATAAACGTAACTTCTTTAAAAACCGCCTATTAGAAGGACATACTTGTACGAACTCGCTGTAACTGCGAGCTGGTGTTTTCTGCAGCCGATGCTGTGGAAGTGTTGAGGCACAGCATCGTATCGGCGTGGGAGCGTGCTATGGCAGCTTTTTTTTTGTCCTGGAGTACAGCTAAAGAGTAGGGGGTATGGAATGGTTCTTTAGCAGGCTCCACCACTATGGCAACTATAGCGATCCCTGCCCCGTTAGCCAGGCTAGATCTATTACTATGGGGTACCAACGGAGAGGTGGGACAGAGTCTTGGTCAGCTACGGCTCGCTAACTCAGACGCTGGCATATCAGCTATGTGTTGCTGATTGCTTCATCGGACAGCCTCTTCACTCCACGCCTCCTTTTCTACAGGAGACAATGTACTTTTTACTCTTATTATGGCGGTCATTCATTTTCCTACCTTTTCTACAGGAAACAATGTACTTTTTACTCTTATTTTGGCGGTCATTCATTTTCCTACCTTTTATACTGGAGACAATGTACTTTTTACTCTTATTATGACGGTCATTCATTTTCCTATCTTTTCTACAGGAGACAATGTACTTTTTACTCTTATTATGGCGGTGATTCATTTTCCTATCTTTTCTACAGGAGACAATGTACCTTTTACTCTTATTATGGCGGTCATTCATTTTCCTACGCCGCCAGTTACAACAAAAAAAAGGATTTTACTTGGAAAACAGAAATGCCAGTTGGCACTGTGACATTTTCCGTTCTGTTTTGTGCGAGGTTCTTCTCCCCCCCCCCCCCCCCCAACAGATTAGCACTGCTTCCTGCAGTGTCCGTGTGAAGCAAAGTACAATCTTGTTTTGTGTATGTCTAGGTCAAACTCATCTTATTTTCTCGCTACTTCAATTTTTTTTTATTTCCCTACAGTCCTAGGTCTGTTTGTTACTTGACGTTTAAACAGTTCTTCTGCTGATATTGCTACAGCCAAATTGTGATAAAGTTCCAGTCTATAAGTTATTTTGTTGTTTTTTTTTAAACTCTGTATATGTTTTTTTAACCCTGTATATGTTTTTTAACTCTGTATATGTTTTTCTTTTAACTTTGTATATGTTTTTAACTCTGTATGTTTTTAAAACTCTGTATATGTTTTTAACTCTGTATATGTTTTTAACTCTGTATATGTTTTTAACCCTGTATATGTTTTTTAAAACTCTATATATATGTTTTTTAAACTCTGTATATGTTTTTTAACTCTGTATATGTTTTTCTTTTAACTTTATATATGTTTTTAACTCTGTATGTTTTTAAAACTCTGTATATGTTTTTAACTCTGTATATGTTTTTTAAACTCTGTATATGCTTTTCTTTATCTACAGAGGCCAGGCTTGTGGCAGAGACCTACGACTGCAAGTACACCGAAACCTCAGCCGCCCTGAATCACTACGTCGATGAACTATTGGTCGGAATCTTGACCCAGATTCGTCTGCACATGCGCATACCTTTTACAACCATCTCATTTCCGGGGAAGGAACCGAGAGCTGATGATCCCAAAGAAAGGAGACGATCTATGAAAGGGCCAAGAGGATTTCTCAGTCGCCTTTTCAAAAGAGGCAGCCGAAAGAAGATGAAGCCATGCGAGAATCTTTATGCTTTGTAAACTATACTGAAAATTGTGCTATATAAACTTTCTGGCGTTATGTAATGTACATTTTTTTTCCTGTAGATATGAAACTGTAGGTTTCGGTGCTTTAACCTTTTCCAGTCCTAGCTTGTTTAAGTGAAAACATGCTTTAGAAGTCATTTGTTCCTCGGGGACATTTGATTTCTTATATTGTCTTTTTTGCCCCATTATTATCGCTTTCCCTATTTTTTCCCTGGCTGATAAATAAACTTTATTCTCTTAAGAAATGTTAACTATATAAACTCATTAATAATTGTATGTATTTTATTCCTTCTTTTTATGATAAATGAGACTTCAGACTACTCTGTTTTATGATAAATGAGACTTCAGACTGTTCTATATAAGACTACAGTCGGTTTAGATTTTGGAGACAAATGGCATAGCAAGAATGAAAATGCAAAGAAAGAGAGTTTTTCGCTACCATGCTACTGCCTCCAAAAGTCGCTAAATGTGTACGGCATAAAAGCACACTTGTTAACGTGAATGTTATATTGTGTTTGCTTCTACTCTGCTTCACTATAACAAGCTGAAAGTTACATCTAGGCCTACATACAGCGTTACGGCACCCAGTAGAGTCTTCTGTAGGAAGACTGCGATTTAGACGAGAACAAAAAAAAAACAGTGAAAAGAAAGAACAGATTGATATTTTTATAAAATATAGAAATAAATGAAGAAAAACTGTCCTACTATATTGTTCAGAGACATGGGTTATGACCAAGACAATACAACAGAGGATACAAACATTCATGATGAGGATTTTAAACATTAAATGGCAGGACAAGATCAGGAACGAGGAGGTCTGGGAAAAGGCAGGACAAGAACATATGAACCTACAAATCATGTCTAGGAAGTGGAGGTGGATTGTCCACACTCTGGGGAAACCCGACACCGACATAGCAAGACAGGCACTGACATGGAATCCTCAAGGAAATAGAAAACGCGGAAGACCTAGATTTACTTGTGGAAGGAAAATTATGACAGTGCTCAGAGACAAGGGATACACATGGAAGGAAGCAGAGAATAATTCCGAGAACAGGGATGACTGGAGAGTCTTTATCAGTGGCCTATGCTCTCAAGGGAGTGAAAGACGATGATGATGATGATGATGATGAAATGAAGAAAGACGGCAGACGTGATGAAAGACGAAAACTGTAATGATATATTCTTATACGGATCAAAGTACCAAAAAACAAAAGTGACTGAAACAGAAAGAAGTAAGTTTAATGAGAAAAGTAATACTGAGAAATAGGAAACAGAAAAACTAGGAATGAAAGAGGAAAGAGAATCAGAAAACACGAAGGAATATAAACAAATATGTAAATAAACTTATTACAGAATAGAACAGTACAGACCAATAAACAGACTGATGAAAATAAAAGACATTATCCTTGTCCTTCACTTTATATTGATTCTGTTTTTTTTTAAAACTTTTTATTATTGACTTTGATATGGTTGAAGGATTTATGCTGTCTAGAACAAGGGTCGGCAACTTTTCTATCAAAAGTATGAAAAATGGGGGTTCGGGATGTATGTGTGTGTGTGGGGGGGGGGGGGGGGGGGGGGGGGTGACATAACTATTGTGCTTTTATAGGTGAGACTCGGTCGACTATCTTTTACTCCAAAGGGGCCACATGTCTGCGCGGCCAGTGGCCCGCATTCATTCTGTTGCTAACATATTAACACAGTAATAATAAAAAACATATTTTTTTAAAATTGTGAATAATAATTGTTTTACTTGTGTAATATTAAGTGGTAATGACACGATAAAGGTGTCATGTTGCCAAAGGGCCCGCAGCTTGCCCACCTTCTGGTCTAGAGCATTGAATACCATTTGTGATAAAATATTAGTTGCCCTAATGACCTCCTGTGTCTTCCGTTAATGTTGAACCTTGTATGCAAATTGTGGCTGATGTAATTACCTCTTTTAATACATGTGCATCATCATTGTGTGTGTCTATGTGTGTTGTTAAGAGTGCAATGCGGTCAGTATTGACTGTTCGTTTTGTTTATTTTTATGTTTATTTTTAAAAACAAAATAAGTTGAATGCAGGGTTTCTCAAAAAGGATTGACATATTTTAAGTCACTTTTTCTAAAACATAAAAAATTACCAATAGATAGATAGATAGATAGATAGATAGATAGATAGATATAGATAGATAGATAGATAGATAGATAGATAGATAGATAGATAGATAGATAGATAGATAGACAAATAGAGAGAGAGAGAGAGAGAGAGAACTGATTCACTTAATTCAATATTTTCAAGTTTGCTTTCACTTTAATTTGATTATTCATGTAACAGTGCATGCATAGAACAGAACTCCTCGATCACCTGCCAGACATTCTCCAGGTTATTTCTAGTAATACTTTTAATCACATTACAAATCATTTGCTTCATTTCTTATAGAAACGACCCTTTTGAAAAAAAAAACGGTATTCAATTTTTGTGGGACACCCTGTATTTAGGTATGACTTGCATGTTTAGTCGAAGTTATTCGAAATAATGGAGAAAATGGCGCCCGTGTCCCGTGCCATCTCATCGACTTCTGGCACAGATGTAAACACGGCTTTTCCACCACAACATGCAGGATGTTCCATGTTGGACGTTGTTCCTGTTGGACGCGGTGCACTGTGCGTGCACATGGCGAGCATGTTCTCATGTCGTAGAGGGAGCTCTGTAGCAATGCTTTGCATACAAATGTAATAATGTTTGCATACAAATGTAATAATGCTTGCATATATCGTGCGGCTCTCCTTGCAGAACACAGAGCGCAGGACACTGCAGTGAGTCAACAATGGAAAGCACGAATTAAAACAAATTTGAAGCTGGAAGTTAGTGATTCGTAATAATCATTTGAAAACGGAAAGTACCTGCACATTATAATAATTTGAAAATGGAAAGTACCTGCACATTATAATCTTTTGAAAATGGAAAGTACCTGCACATTATAATCATTTGAAAATGGAAAGTACCTGCACATTAGAATCATTTGAAAATTGAAAGTACCTACTCGTTATAATCATTTGAAAATGGTAAATGGAAATACATTATAAAGATATGACGGAAATTACTGATTAAAACTGGAAAATTATTGATACATTACGCTAATTTTAAGATGGGAAGTACTTTTACGTAATAATCATTTGACAATGGAAAGTGCCCATACATATAATGGTTTGAAGGTACATGTTACTGACACACAATAAAACTTTATTAGTTGTGGGGGGAGGGGGGATACTTCTTTTTCTTAAATAACTGACGCGCGCCCCTGAAGGAAGCAGTGATTTTTTTAAAAAAAATGATTAAAAAACATCACCATTTCCTTTATTTGAATGCTGTTTTGCCTCTATGTTTTCCTCCTACGCGATCTCGTCAGTTTTGTCCACTGTTGTTATTGCTGTCATCAGACCACAAGACCAAAGAATCTTAGTTGTGTTGCTTGTTTTTCCCTGTTTTATTAACTGATCATCACGAACATTGAACATAGAGTATGATGGATACAAGCTTCACTTGTAGCAAATTGCCTCATCAATATTAGCTCACCTCGGAGCAGGCGCACGTAAAGACAGAAACCTCAGGCCTGAACCAGATCTTTCGCTCTTTCACTTTTCAATCTTTTACATCCAAGTATCAAATAGGAAAACATCTGGAAAAAAAAAGAAAAAAAGGAGGCCGTCCTCGAGAGACTGACAAGAGAACAGCTAAGATGGCTGGCATCAAATTCCTTGACGAGGCTGAGGAGCTCGCCGAGGATAGACAAACACGGCGAGCCCTGTGTGACGCCTGACGGCACGGGAAGGATGTAAGATGTAGGATACCCGAGTATGTTTGACAGATTCTACCCAAGATTTTTTTTTATCTTTTAATTACTAAGAATGTTTTCCCAGATAATTAAACTGAGGACATCGCCCATACAGCTGTGGATTATGCGTTAGGCTGAAAAGGCATAAGCTTATGGATCCTGTAGAGCAGGTGGGCCCGGCATCAAGGAAAAAAAAATTAAAATACAGATTACAGTTTTATGAATGTTATACCAGAAGAGGCGCGGTACCATTTAGAGTGGACGGGGCCCTTAACTTATGGGCCCGGGTGATAGTTTGCCATTGTAACTATGAGCAGAGGCTTCCAGGTAAATTTCTTGAGTCGGTGCATAGCTCTCCTCTCCTAATTTTTTGTCCTCCCCCCGCCCCCTGCTCCTTCCACTGGGCCTACACTTAAAACAAGGACAAGTCCCAGGACCCCGGAGCGATGGACAGGCTAGACACTCCCCCCTCACCTCCCTTCGCCTCTTAGTGCCTGCCCATAAGAAAAAATTAATGATCGAATTTACATTTGCAGTTGAATGTGAAGTTTAAAAGTCATTGTCTTAAATCAATTTCAAACTTTCTACTTTCATCGGCACACACGGACAGCAGTGATTAGATTAGTACCACATATTGTGCTGTTCCCTCCTGGATTTTCGCAGCACAGGCACGGAAGTATCGGCACACCTGCACGACGGGGCACACCCTTTGATAATCCCTGTCTTAGACTGCCCGTGTTAAAAAAAGAAGCCCCAGTTTTTGTTCAGGACAATGTTAGCACTTCACGTCTAAGAAGCACATATCATCTGTCATGAATTTGTCTGGGGATCATCTTGCAGAACAAATTCTCTCATGGATGACTCTACCACTGCTGGATTTACAAGATCGGATATAATCATAGCAAACTTCTTTTCTGTTGCAAGTCTGATCGTAGTTATTCAGGATCTTCTCTTGTATTGTGCTATCTCCCTGTAACTGCGAGCTGGTGTTCTTTGCAGCCGATGCTGTGGAGGTGTCGAGGCATAGCATCGTATCCTCGCGGGAGCGGGTTATGGCACCTTCTTTTTTCAGTCCCGGAGTACAGCTAAAAAGCATGGGTTGCACAGTTCTTCTTTAGTAGACTCCACCACCATGGAGACTGATGATCCCTGCCCCGTTAGCCAGGCTAGGCCTGTTACTGAGAGTACCAACGGTGAGGTGGGACAGGGTCTTGGTCAGCTATAGTTCGTTAACCCCGACGCTAGCATATCAGCTATGGCTCGCTGATTGCCTAATCGGAGAGCGTCTTCACACCCCCCTCCCTCCTATTTTTCAGGATAAACAGCGTTAATAGTTTCCCTACAAGGCGGTCTGATAGAATCTATGTCTCATAGCATCTGCATGCCAGAGAGGGGGTGTGACGTGTCAGTGTCGTCACATTTCTAGGCTACTACAGAATTTGAAGCAGGGGATGCCAGCGCCTGCTCTTAGCTGCCTTTATTTTCCTATGAAAACCGCAGGTATCCAATTTTCTTTTTCTTTCTTTCTTTTGAGGTTCGCAGGTGTCGGTCGATCAGAAAAAAAAATCTACCGGAGTGCGAAGTCGAAGCAAGGACCTTCTCTGGTATGTAGTGCACTAACTATTACACTATCGTAGAACACAGGGGTCAGATGTACACATATATCAACTATAGCTGATGGAGCGGATTTATTCATTTTTCTTGTGTGTGCGTGTGTTTGTGTTTCTAGGAGAATACTTCCACATAAATGTACAATATTTGCTGTAGGAAATATTTGTCTTGTTAATTTGTGCCTACGCGAAATAATATCCAGAAACTGGTTGTTTACCTTAAATTTTATTGGTCATTTAACACTTTTTTGGCTTGTGGTACGAATGTGTATGTGCATTGTATGTGTATGTCATCTTATAAAAGAGACTTGGAAAGAATTTGTGATTATCGACTTTGAAAATTGAATTGATGTGAACTCAGTATCATAGATGTAGAGAGTTTTGTACATCTCGCCTGGAGAGACTGAATTAAGGTAACCAGTTATCTAGTACCCGTGTTTATGTTGAAATTACGAGACGAACAATAAAATATAGAAGACTATGTTACATTTGTTCATTTGTGTTCGCATTATTTAGTTGTGTTGTTGGAAACTCTGTCAGATTTAAAGGTCTTTGAAAATTACGTCCATGAGTTTTCCCATATCTATCTATCTATCTATCTATCTATCTATCTATCTATCTATCTATCTATCTATCTATCTATCTATCTATCTATCTATCTATCTATCTATCTATCTATCTATCTATCTATCTGTCTGTCTGTCTGTCTGTCTGTCTGTCTGTCTGTCCACTTCATATACCTACTACCTGTCTGCTTGTCTATTTATCTGTCTTATCTATCTGTCTCTTTTTTTGTCCGTCTATGCATGAATATTATTTTCCCATTTTTCTTCCTTTCTAACCTCTTTCTCGTACCCACTTGTAATCTAGATATGTTATAAGCCCCTCCCTGTGTATATAATTCACACAATATGAGAACCACGCACTAATTATTGAAAACAGAAATATTCTAATTGTTCGTGTTCTTGCTCTCATCTTCCAGGAAATGCTAGTGTCGAGGTGTTGCCCACCCTCATTCATTCATTCATGCATGTCCCTTGCAGAACTTTGCCTCCCAAACAGCACTCCTGTAGGCCTCTCGGTTGTGAGCAAGATGGTCTGCTGCTGCTGCGTCCATTTGCAGATCGTCAACGATGTCTTGCAGCCATCTTCGTTTTGGTCTTCTTCTTTTTCTTTTTCCCATTATGTATCCTTCCAATATGGTCTTCTCTAAATTATCATGACTTTTAATGTGTCAAAAATATTTAAGTTTTCTCTCTGTAATCCTCTTTTGCCCACCCTACGCAAGGATAATTAAGCTTGGTACTGCGCCTACCTGAGGTCTGCGCCCGAAATTGCTGTGTGGTTGGCCCTAATGGTAGCACTTATCATGACCCTTATAAAGTGATATTTAAAGGGAAATAATTACAATAAGATAACGATAAGTGGCTATATCAGGGGCATATAAGGGCAAATGGGTTGAGTGTCTATATTTTTCTTGACTTGTCGGCACACGACAGATTTGTGTGGTCAATATCAGTCTGACTGCATTCCCCCCCCCCCCCCCCCCCAATTTTTTGAAGTTCTTTCGCGGAAGAAAATGCAAATTTGACGCCAGAAGACCAGAACAAAGATGGCTGCTTCCTTGGAAGCCTGCACGAGAGAAGAAAAGCGTGCATTTAACGGTTTATTGAGTAATGAAGGTCTTTTGGCTAAGATCAAAGTGGGTGAGGTCAAAGTATCCTCTTGGCAGGTACCCTGAATCAACATGCCCTTTGATTAAAAACAAAAGCGTCGTTATTTTTTTAACAAAGTGAGATGTTCGAGGCCTGCTCTGCACATTGAAGGCCGGGGGCAGGGTCCATGTCTCATTACGGGTGGACCCGGTTTGCAGTACCATCGGGTCACAGCCTGTTGAGAAAACTGCAAATATTCATAGCAGAAGAAAGGCCCTTGGTGTCATTATACATGTACTTGAAAGGCAGGGCCTGTGGGGCTATTATACAAGTGCTTGAAAGGCAGGGCCTGTGGGGTTATTATACAAGTGCTTGAAAGGCAGGGCCTGTGGGGCTATTATACAAGTGCTTGAAAGGCATGGCCCGTGGGGTTATTATACACGTGCTTGAAAGTCAGGGCCCGTGGGGCTATTATACAAGTGCTTGAAAGGCAGGGCCCGTGGGGTTATTATACCTGTATATGAAAGGCAGGGCCAGTGGGGCTATTATACATGTACTTGAAAGGCAGGGCCCGTGGGGCTATTATACAAGTGCTTGAAAGGCAGGGCCGGTGGGGTTATTATACAAGTGCTTGAAAGGCAGGGCCCGTGGGGTTATTATACAAGTGTTTTAAAGGCAGGGCCTGTGGGGTTATTATACAAGTGCTTGAAAGGCATGACCGGTGGGGATATTATACAAGTGCTTGAAAGGCAGGGCCTGTGGGGTTATTATACAAGTGCTTGAAAGGCATGACCGGTGGGGATATTATACAAGTGCTTGAAAGGCAGGGCCGGTTGGGATATTATACACGTGCTCGAAAGGCAGGGCCGGTGGGGATATTATACACGTGCTTGAAAGCAGGGCCAGTGGGGTTATTATACATGTGCTTGAAAGGCATGACCGGTGGGGATATTATACACGTGCTTGAAAGGCAGGGCCGGTGGGGATATTATACAAGTGCTCGAAAGGCAGGGCCGGTGGGGATATTTACAAGTGCTCGAAAGGCAGGGCCGGTGGGGATATTATACAAGTGCTCGAAAGGCAGGGCCTGTGGGGTTATTATACAAGTGCTTGAAAGGCAGGGCCGGTGGGGATATTATACAAGTGCTCGAAAGGCAGGGCCGTGGGGATATTATACAAGTGCTTGAAAGGCAGGGCCGGTTGGGATATTATACACGTGCTTGAAAGGCAAGGCCGGTGGGGTTATTATACAAGTGCTTGAAAGGCAGGGCCCGTGGGGTTATTATACAAGTGTTTTAAAGGCAGGGCCTGTGGGGTTATTATACAAGTGCTTGAAAGGCATGACCGGTGGGGATATTATACAAGTGCTTGAAAGGCAGGGCCTGTGGGGTTATTATACAAGTGCTTGAAAGGCATGACCGGTGGGGATATTATACAAGTGCTTGAAAGGCAGGGCCGGTTGGGATATTATACACGTGCTTGAAAGGCAAGGCCGGTGGGGTTATTATACATGTGCTTGAAAGGCATGACCGGTGGGGATATTATACACGTGCTTGAAAGGCAGGGCCGGTGGGGATATTATACAAGTGCTCGAAAGGCAGGGCCGGTGGGGATATTATACAAGTGCTCGAAAGGCAGGGCCGGTGGGGATATTATACAAGTGCTCGAAAGGCAGGGCCTGTGGGGTTATTATACAAGTGCTTGAAAGGCAGGGCCGGTGGGGATATTATACAAGTGCTCGAAAGGCAGGGCCGGTGGGGATATTATACAAGTGCTTGAAAGGCATGACCGGTGGGGATATTATACACGTGCTTGAAAGGCAGGGCCGGTGGAGTTATTACAGAAAAGTCTGATGAAAAATATCCGTGATATAATGTATTGTAACCTCTGGGAGTCATGACCCAGAGGGGCCCACCCCCCTTGGAGTATCAGGAGTTTAAAGAGCCAAAACACTTGTCTGAGGGGGGTACTTCCTCTGATGATCTGAAGGAGTTGTGTTGTTGTTCCGCTCTCTACGGTAGACAGTTTCCTGCATATGGATAAATGATTTTTTAAAAAAAATAAATAAAGAAGAAAACAAGAACAAGACAATGAAGGTATCATATGCCTATCATTATAGTCCTTAGTATACACTAAGAACTAAAATGAAAGGAAATTATGAGACACCTGCAAAAGAAAGGGGCATCATTAAGAAAGCTACAGAAAGAGGTTTAGCTAGTTGTATTGTGAAACCAAGAAGGAGGAAGCAAGCCATAGATCCTCTTGGGCCAATATTATTGGGGAAATTTCATACTAAACACATTCATGTGCATTGACAGCGTAATTCTCTATACGTCTAAGCCATGGATTGTGGACTTAGAGCAAGCGCACACAGTGTGAGAACTTTTATGGGCGCACTATCTATCTATCTATCTATCTATCTATCTATCTATCTATCTATCTATCTATCTATCTATCTATCTATCTATCTATCTGTCTGTCTGTCTGCCTATCCGTCTGTCTGTCTATCTGCCTGTCTATTTATCTATTTTGTCTATCTATCAGAAGAGCTGCCTTGGTATATCTGTAACCTCGGGTGCCTTTGTGGTGTCCAAGGGGCAGACAGACGTCAATATAGGGCTCGGCCGTGTACTTCATACAAGGGGATACTCACAAGTTTCCTGCATTACATCCGCCTGTCTCTTGTGTGGTCAGACACTCCCTCTGTTTTCATTACTTCTGAGTGTGTCTGCTTAATGTGGTGCACCACAGTTATTTAAAAAGTGACGAAAAGGGAAAAAAAAGCCGAAGAAAAATAGAAAAAAAAAACGAGATAAAGAGCTGATTATGGTGAAGAATAATATGAGGAACTGTCGAAACTGCCTCACCAAAGCGTGGGCGATGAAGAATAAGAATACTTCAGCGAGACATAACACCGTGTCATGGTTGTTTGCTTTAGCAACACCAACAGCCTGTTCTCTATATAAGCTCTCAGGTTTGAGAAGAATCTCAGACACTGCCGTTCCTTCTTATAGCACCGTCAAACAGGAAGAGAGCGCTTGTTTGGTCTTCGGACAAAGGCATTAGAAGGTCAGGTTTTAAAAATACGGGTAATTTAAGGCATGTCTGTTTCCGCTCCTCGCCTTTCTTATCTACCTGCAGTTGATAAAAAGAGCTTTCTTATCCTCGTTTTCATTTATAATTTTATATATATATATATTTGTTGAGTGCAGCTAAAAAGCAAGGGGTAGGCAATATTTGCACACTTAAGCAGATTCCAGCGCCATGGAGACTTTGACAATCCCTGACCCCGTTAACCAGGCTTGGGCTATTGCTGGGGGTGGAGGTGGTTACCAAGGAAGGGGTGGAACAGGGTCTTGGTCACATATGGACAACCAACCCTGACGCCAGCATGTCAGCTATGGTCCCTGACTGGCAAAAAAAAAAAAAAACAACAGACAGCGGCATGTATTGTAGTTTAAACTGGGAACAACACAAGTAGCCATGTACATGAAGCCGCTTAAATGGTATGTGCTCTTTCATTACTTTGAAATCGAGAATAGTTAGGACTAGACTTATTATTCTAAAAGTTTAGTGTTTTTCTTTGCTTTGTTTAGAAGTAAGACTGCTGGTTCATTGAACACTGTATTCAAGCATAAAAGTTTATTACTATTGTGTACGAGCCAAAGATTTGTATTTGTTTTGTGAATTTTTAAAATCTGCATCAATTAACCGGATTGTTTCCCTTCCTTGTGGAAGGTTATTGTAATAACTTTCCACAAGGAAGGGAAACAACCATAGAGTTTGCCGGATCACTCGATTACGTGTCCCTTCACAGAAGCTTCTAAATGCTTTAAGGTCTTGGCATATCTCACTTTTTAGAAGCAGATAGTTCAAGGTTCTCTTATGGCACAAGAGTATGATTTACAACCCATATTTAGATACGAATTACTGAAAACGAAGGGACATAATTGATATGCTATAAAGAAAGAAATTACCACCATTCTTTATTTTATCAGTTATCTCCCTCATGACAGGCGACCCTAATGGCTGAATGGTTAAACGCTCGGTTTTCTAATCCAGTGGTGCCAGGTTCAAGTCCCAGTAATGCGAATGCTTTTTTTTTCTGGTATAGACCAAAAATGCACCGGGGTCCACCCAGTCTCTCAGAACGGGTACCAGAGAAATCTAGAAAGGTGAATGCGGCCAGGGCGTGATACTGACCACGTGGCGATGGTCTTGAAAGTACGGGTATCCATAATGTGCCTTAATGGTATAGAAACGGGAGTTTTACTTTTTGCCTCCTTGATGGTATAGTTTCTAAATCCGAATCTGCGTTAGGGTGCCCTTTTTTCACGTTAAGGTGTAATATTACTTTCAGCAAATTCTGTTTGTGTATGCAGGAAACTCTCTACTGTAAAGAGCAGAACAACAACACAATTCTTTCATATCGTCAGAGGAAATACCCCTCCCCACCCCCTCCGACAAGTATTTGGGCTCTATTAAACTGCTGACACTCTGATGGGGAGTGGGCCTCTCTGGGTCATGACTCCCAGAGATCTTGTGAGTTGTTGCTTTTTTTGTCCCTGGATTGAGTTGGCGCTGCACTTTGAAGTGCGTCTTTAGCGATTTAGCCACGGAGGACTGGTATTGATTGTGGCAAACGACATTTAAGTTCTCAATGCTTGTTTCGCATACTCCACAGCCAGCATTAAGCCTTTTCTGGTGTTTCTGAAAGGTGTTTCAATGCCCTTGCTCTTGCTTGTCCCTTTATGCCCAGTTGCTTACATAGGTCCTACTTTTCTCTCTCATAATTTCAATGTTGTAATTCTTTTCTTATTCCACTAATTATATTTATTTCTTTTATACATCTGTTCATAAATTGTACACTTGACCAAAGTTCCACGCTCAAGAACTTTGTTTCATGTACGAGGGGCAGTTAATTAATAGAAATAATAAAAGAAAATCAAGGGACATAACTATTGGAAAACACGTTTTAAAAAAAAACGCAACGTTAAGACAGATAATTTTACATACGTACATGTTTTAACAGTTATGTTCCTTGATTTGCGGTCGCAATATATAATACTTTCCTTGCCTCCACTGACAAATTGTGTGCAGAGTTTATGCTGGTGTGCCTCGCCTTTATCTTGACAGATGGTGGTCTTATGAAAACACCCCTGCAAAAACTTGTTCCCAACATTTTGCATTTCAGTTCTCTCTGATGTTAGTGACAAAGTCGCTGTGACCTCTCCTACCCTATCCACTAAAGGGGCACTAAATAAAGCATTCTTCTTTCATAGTGTTTTTCATAAACCATTTTATAATAAGACAATGACTTTATTACATTGAATAATTTATTCATTTTCATACATTGCGCATACTAGAAAGTCGCTATAAACAATGTCGTCGTAACGCATGGGCCCACATGGACACTGCCCAGGGCCCAAGTGCACGGGGACCCAACCGGTCCATGAAAATCTGTGAATTCCTAACATCACTTGCTTACGTTTGAGAGGAGTGGTGGGGGCCCAGTGCATTACTTTGCACAGGGGCCCCAGATACTGTTAAGATGGCCCTGGCTGTAAGAATGAATATACAGATTTATACTCAACATTTCTGTAATGGACACATTAAAACAACAACAACAAATGTTCTGGTACAGTTGTAAGGGAACGCCCACACTCGACCCTTCCTGGACTCACACATGACCCTTCGTTGTCCAGGGCGATGAACTGATGATCTACAATATTTGTAAAATAAAATGTTCTTTTTTTCCGTTTTTAACTCTTCAACTCCTGATTTAATGTCCATGCTCTGCTAGAAAACAATTGGATAAGAAATCTTGGTAAAAAGAAACTAGAAGGAAGTTAGTTTGTAATTTAAAGATATAAGTTGGGTTAGTAAAGAGGATTCAACAGAGAAAACTTAAATATTTTGGACACATTAAACATCATGATAATCTAGAGAAGACCGTCTTGGAAGGGTACATAATGGGAAAAAGAAAGAGACGAAGACCAAGGCGAAGATGGCTGCAAGGCGTCGTTGATAATCTGCAAATGAATGAATCAGCAACAGGGCATCTTGCTTAGAACCGAAAGCCCTACAGGAGAGCTGCTATGGAGGCAAAGTTCTGCAAGGGACATGCAAATGACTGACTGACTGAGATTGGATTTAAAATGTGCTGCTACACTTTGTCTGAATATCGCTCTCAGCGTATACGGGTAAGATCTAGGAACCCTGACAGTGTCGGTTTGGACTGAAAGAGTTAAAACTAAATCCTTTCACTCACTATTTAAACTGGCAATATTTTCTTCTCGTTATATTTCTCTTCTTCTTCTTCCCTTCGCGTGCCCACCCCGGTCTTTTCTTCCCCTCCTCTCCTTCTCTTTATTATCTCTTTTTTTCAGTATTCTCGATCTTTCTCCCTCTTCTTCTTTCTCTACCCCCACCACCACCCCCTCCCCACTCTCTCTTTTTCGTCCCCCTTTCTGTTTCTCTTTTCCTCTATCTAAAATTATTTAGTTCGTTCCTCCATCTTTCTCTCCCCCTCCTAACCCACCCTTCTTTTTTCTCTCTCCCTCTGAAAATGTGGATAAAACTACATGGTTATTTCAAACCGTTCAAGGACTGTGAGTAAGAGTTGGAAGTAAAAGATTTGTAAAGGAGAATTTAAAATAAGAAAGAAAAAAAAACCAGAGCCAAGGGAGATAATCACTGAAAATGAATGGGAAAAACAAACTCGGGGGGGGGGGGGGTGAGAGTCTGAAAAATTTTTTTCAGATAATTTTCCCCCGTTATGTCCATTGATTTGAGGTTATTTGTTGACTCGTCCTCATAGTTAAACGTGTAGATAAGACTGAAAAGTAAATCTTCTTCTTCTTCTTCTTCTTCTTCTTCTTCTTCACAATGCTTGGAACTGCGAGCTGGTATTCTTTTGGAGGAGGGGGTGTGCAATACTACTTTAGTAGTCCTGTACTATGAGGATTATAGCGATCCCAGCTCCGTTAGCCAGGCTTGGTCTGTTGCTGGGGGTTAAAACGGAGAGGTGGGACAAGAGGGCTGGGGTCAAAGATTGTTCGTCAAATCTGACATCAGCATGTCAACTATGTGTCACAGACTGCCGAAACTGACAGCGTTTCCGCCCATGTATTGTGATTCATCCGTGGTACATGTACAGCAAACTAGCCAGAAACTAGTTACAGTGCGTGAGTGATGCAGAACAGAATGACGGGTCTGTGTGCCCAGTTCTTCAGTCTTTCAAAATGACGTTTGTTCGTTTATTCCTTCTCCCTTTCTCTCCGTCCTCTCTCTCTCTCTTCCTCTTTCTCTCTCTCCTCTCTCTCTCTCTTCCTCTTTCTCTCTCTCCTCCTCTCTCTCCCCGTCTCTCGCCGCTTCCATCTCTCTTCCCTTCTCTCTCCCTCTCTTTACCTCTTTCTCCCTCTCGCTCTCCCCTTCTCCCTCTTCCCTCCCTCTCTCTACCTCTCGATCTCCTCTTTTCCACCCTCTCTCTCCCTCCTTCCCTTCATTTCCCTCTTTTTTCCCTCTCTCTCCCCTTCTCTCTCTCTCCCCTTCTCTCTCTCTTTTCCTCTCTTTTCCCTCTCTTTCCCCTTCTCTCTTTCCCTCTCTCCCATTCTCTCTCTTCTCCCTCTATCTCTCACCTTCTCTCTCTTTCCCTCTCTCTCCCTCTCTCTCCCCTTCTCTTTCTTTCCCTCTCTCTCTTCCCTTCTCTCTCTTTCCCTCTCTCTCCCTTTCTCTCTTTCCCTCTCTCCCCTTCTCTCTCTTCTCCCTCTATCTCTCGCCTTCTCTCTTTTTTCCCTCTCTCTCCCTCTCTCTCCCCTTCTCTCTCTTTTTCTCTCTTTCCCTCTCTCTCCTCTCTTTCCCTCTCTCCCCCTCTCTCTTCCCTTTCCCTCTCTCTCTCCCCTTCTCTCTTTTCCTCTCTCTCCCCTTCTCTCTCTTTCCCTCTCTCTCCTCTCCCCTTCTGTATCCCTCTCTCTCTCCCCTTCTCTCTTTCCCTCTGTCTCTCCTCCTTCTCTCTCTTTCCCTCTCTCTCCTCTCTCTCTCCTCTTCGCCTCTCTCCCCTTCTCTCTCTCTCTCTCTCTCTTCCTTCTCTCTCCCGCTCTCTCTCTCCCTCTCTCCCCTTCTCTCTCTTTCCCTCTCTCTCCTCTCTCTCGAGACCTCCTAGTAATCTCAAAGAATCATTTTCTCGAGTAGACAAGTATGGCACCGAGGAAATCAAGAGGGCAAGAATAGAATTCTTGAAGAGATTACGCCAGCCACTGTCCTCAAACAGTCATGTCATTTTGTGTGATTGATCTGCAGGTTTATATAGAATTCCCTCCTCTCTCTCCCTTCACACTCAATCAGACACACCCCACAGGTTTCTCATCCAACTGCGTTTTTAAGTCAAAATACCGTTATATCATCAAGTTACTCTTTAGTTCTCGTTATTCTCTCTCTCTCAAATTCTCTCTTCCCTCTTTTTTCTCCTCCCTTCTCTCCTTTCTTCTCTTCCCTTCTCTCTTTTTTTCTCTTCCCTTCTCTCTCTCTAGCCAGTCAGTCAAGCTTTAGACCCAATCATTCCTGCCACACAGCTCTTACCAAAATGACAGAAAACTGGTTAGTAAACATAAATGACGACAGACTATGTGGTGCCATCTTTGTCGACTTTAAAAAGGCATTTGATATGACTGACCACGATATTCTTGTAAGAAAAATAAAGATTTATAGACTGCACCCTAACCTAATAAAATTAATTGCATCATTTCTTTCAGACAGAAAACAGATTGTATTCTTCAACAATTCTATGTCAAATTCTGATATAGCTGACACTGGTATTCCGCAGGGTTCTATTCTAGGGCTGTTGCTCTTTGCTATCTATATCAGTGATCTTCCACTTCACCTTAAACACTCTTCTTGTGACCTTTTTGCCGATGATTGCACAGTCTACACCAGTGACTACGATTGTATTAATCTAGAATCAACTCTTCAGGTCGAGTTATACAATTTAATTAGATAGAGCAAAAACAATGGCATGATTATAAATACCGATAAAACAAAATCAATGCTCATAACAGCAAGACAGAAACTACAAAACGCAAAAAAACAACAATTCGCCTCAGCACGGAAACATCACAGATGGAAAACGTTAGCGAGCACAAAACTCTAGGTCTTATTATTGACCAACATCTGACCTGGAACTCTCATGTGCTAGGTCTAATAAAACTCATCGCACAGAAAGTATACCAGTTAGTCAAAATTAAGCACTTCATCGATCAAAACACAAGGAAGACATACTACATATCACATATACAAATACATTTAGACTATTGCTCAACAGTCTGGGATAGATGCTCAGTATCAAATACAAAGAGGCCTTGCTCACTACTTCAAAAGTGAGCAGTAAAGCTTATTAGTGACAAAGATCAAGCACAAACAATTAACCAGCACAAACATATCAAAATACTGCCTCTTAAGAGCAGGTTCCTCTTCAACAAAGCCAAGTTAGTACATCAAATTCTTTCACGGCATGCCCTACCTTATTTATGGAACCTGTTTAAATTTAGCCCAAAGTGCAGCCAACGCATGAACAACATATGTATTCCAAAACCTAGACTTGATCTTTACAAGAAAAGCTTTACTTATTCTGCTGCTCATCTTTGGAATACCCTCCCATCCTGTATAAAATATATAAACTATACTCCTTCCTACAACTACAAACTTTCCCAGTATCTGTTTGATGTCGACTACATGCCTCCATGAATTATAAAACTTTTTGTTATCTTACACTGCTCTTACAGACACCGAATACAGTTAATTGTTTATTCTGAATAGCCCTGGATTTTTGTTTAGTAGATAGCCATTATATATGTATGTAGTTTCTTCTGTACTGGGTGAATGGATAAGAGCGAAACGTAAATGTTATATTTTATGTTATGTCTCTCAGCTTCAATGTTAATTATGTTTGTCACATGAGCAGCATATTTGTAGAATGTCTGGAATAGAGTGAAAGATGTATGATAAAGGGTAGAATGTCAGACGGGCCTGCGTGCCCAATTCTTAACCCTTTTGAAATAAAGATCAATCAATCTTCCCTTCCCTCTTTTTTTTTCTTTTCCCTTCTCGTTTTCTATGAAATTCTCTCTTCTCTTCTCTCTCTTCTCTCTCTCTCTTTCTCTCTCTCTCTCTCTTCCCTTCTCTCTATCTATTTCAAATTCTCTCTTTTCTTCTCTCTCTTTTTTCTCTCTCTCTTTCTTTCTCTCCTCCCTTCTCTCTCTCTCTCTTTCTCTCTCTACTTCTCTTTCAATTTAGGGCAGAATGTCAATCGGGCCTGCATATTCAATTCTTCAATCTTCGAAAATCAGTGTATCCTATCTATCTGGCTGTCTGTTTATCTATCTGTGTCTGCTTATCTCTCTGCCTCTAGGTCTGCATAAATTAAGAAAAAGGAGGAACAGATTTATTACTTAACGAGCACACATTAAGTAATAAAGCTGTTGCTACTTTATTCCTGGTTTATACATTTTGTTATCGCAGCTTTACTGCAGTGGCTCCGTGTATAGTTATATACTTAGTTTTATATACTTATACAGTAATTATTTACTCGTGTGTCTATAGGTCTGTCTATCTGTTTGTCTGTCTGTTAGTAGACCGTTATTACAAGAACGGAATTAAATGGTTTTTTACTGAATTCTTCAACTACAAAGCAGTGTGGTACACATGTCTCTTACTAGAAAGTAGTCTGGTACACATATCTCCTACTACAAAGTAGTCTGATTTATACGACGTATGTCTCTTACTACACAGTAGTCTGATATATGTGTCTCTTAAAGTAGTTATATATATATATATATATATATATATATATATATATATATATATATCCTACTACAAAGTAGTCTGGTACACATGTCCCCTACTACAAAGCAGTATGGTACACATGTCCCCTATTACAAAATAGTCTGGTACTATGTCTCCTACTACAAAGTAGCCTGGTAGATATTCATTAATGCGCAAGCCAAGGATAGTAATTTTGTTACGTGAATGTTAACTTTTTTTGCGCGTATGTAGTTATATCAGGTAGTGAGCATAAGGGTAATAGTGGAAAGTAACAGATTTGTCAGGTCAGCTATGTTATTTCATTTTTGTTAGTTTCAATTTTAATCATGTTTGTTATATGTGTAGGATATCTGTACTGTCTGACGCGGACTGTCTGGAACAGAGAGAAATTGTCTGATAAAGGGCAGGATGTCAAACAGTCTTCAGTGCCAAATTCCTAATTCATTCATTAATTTCCATGTCCCTTGAGGAACTTTGCCTCCCTAACAGCTCCCCTGTAGGCCTCTCGGTTGTGAGCAAGATGGCCTGCTGCTGATGCATCCATTTGCAGATCATCAACGATGTCTTGCAGCCATCTTCGCCTTGGTCTTTTTCTCATTCTTTTTCCCATTATGTACCCTTCCAAGACGGTTTTTCTAGATTATCATGACGTTTAATGTGTCCAAAATATTTAAGTTTTCTCTCTTTAATCATCTTTACTAGCCAGCCTTCTTCAATGTTAGGTTTTTGTTGTATGGAAATATTTGTTATTTTTTGTGTCAATAGTATTTGAAGAACTCTTCTATAGCATTTACATTCAAAGTCATTTATGTGTTTCTCAGCTGTTTCATTAAGTGTTCAGGTCTCACAGGCATATGTTGCGATGGGAAAGATGCATGCCCTTAAAAATCTTATTTTTGTAGTTCTGTCTGTTCCTCTCCACAGCTTCTTTAGTTATTTTACTTTCTGAAGAGCAATAGATGTCCTCCTTTTAATTTCCCTCATTGTATCTCCATTATTAGTTAGCAGTGATCCAACATATTCAAAACTCTCCACTTCTTCCAGTTTTTCCTCATTGATACATATATCAGCTGCCTTGTTTGTTTTGTCCAGTGTCATCAATTTAGTTTTCTTCGCATTAAGATAGAGGTTTTTCTCTCACTATTCTTACGGACTGACATAATTAGTTTTTCCATTCCATTTTGTGTTGTGGACAGTAATACTGTGTCATCAGCATATCTAATCTCTGGTATTTTATAACCTCCAACTGTTATGGCATCGTAATATTCTTTGTCTACATCTTCTCTAACATTCCTCATTATATTTTCAGTATACAAGTTAAATAAGTAGGGCGACAATATGCACCCCTGACGTACCTCTTGTTTTATGTCAAACCAAGATGTTGTTTCACCATTTATTCTTACTGCTGCCTGTTGGTCTAGATACAAGAGTGATGTTAATTGTATCAAATGTGTTGGAAATCCCATTTTTTCCATTATTTCCCAAAGTTTCTGGTGTTGTACACAATCACACAATCAAATGCCTTTGAGTAGTCTATAAAGGCTAAATATAGATTCACATTAAATTCTATGCATTTCTCTCTTATTAATCTTATATTGAATATATGATCTCTTGATCCTCTTCCTTGCCTGAAACCAGCTTGGACTTCTTCCATTTTTTACAAAGTCTACCGATTATGATTTTTAACAGAATTTTACTGGCATGACTCGAACGAAGAAGAAGAAGTGCGAACTGGCATGACTAATCAA
Organism: Achatina immaculata; assembly: GCA_009760885.1. Lineage (NCBI taxonomy): Eukaryota > Metazoa > Mollusca > Gastropoda > Stylommatophora > Achatinidae > Lissachatina > Lissachatina immaculata. Next base: position 20,196,619 of record CM019716.1, on the reverse strand, counting down.
ATGCCAAATTCCTCACCCCCTGCAAATAAAGCTCGGTCAGTCAGTTAATCGATCTCTCTCTCTCTCTCTCTTTCTCTCTCTTTCTCTCTCTCTCTTCTCTCTCTCTCTCTCTCTCTCTCTGATCATCTTCTCGACCAAAGTTCCAATTCATACGAGTAATTTCATGTATTTATTAGCGTAAACAAGAACATGAAGGGGCAAACCATGAATTTGTGTGTGAAAAATTCCTCAGAAGAATGAAAGATTTGATTCAAGAAATAGAAAAGATAGCATTCAGAAAAAAAAGGGTTAAATGTGAAGACATGAAACAAATGAGACAAACAGTGATACGAAAGACATCGTGATTGAAATAGGGTTACACGAAAAGCAATATCATTACAACAAGAGAAATAGCCTAAATAATTCAGAATTTAAAAAAAAAAGAAAATGCAATGCAGGCAGAGTGGCAGCAATATAATTTTATTATTGATCGAAGGCGTTTTACAACAGTAACGTTTCTTAATCAATATATAAATTATTGTATTCCTAAAGCGGGCATTAGCCAGAATAAAATATATATTCGAGGTGAGTTCACAAAAAAGGGCCAACTTTTTAAATACGCGCTAACGGGCATAGAATATAATAATAATAATAATAATAATAATAATGATAATAATAATAAACCCATAGAAGTGACCTTTTAATATTATCGTTTAGTTATCATATAGAATTCTCGTTGCTGTTGTTGAAAAACGTTGATTTATTGTTGATTGCTTGTTTTCATCATCGGTATATTTGTCTTCAAATGCAGCACGGGGAATGTTCTTGTAGAATGAAAATAATTTTCACAGCTTTTAGACTTTTAGAAAACCCACTAGGAAAAGAAAAAATAAGAGGTATCTGCTTAACTGATTCTATGCCCCGAGTATATCTTATATTTTATACGGAGTGTTAATTTCAAGTAAATTATTTAATCTTAATATATTAAGAGGAGGAATCATGCAGTAATCGCAAATCAAGGGACGTAACCGTTGAAAAATACAAAAAAGACCGTTTTTGACTCGACATTTGATCTTCTCGTACATTTTTAATGATTGCGTCCCTTGATTTGGCGTTACCTTTTCACCCGCACTCGTAAATCTTGTCTGTATAGATTATTCCTCTCTTTGACACTATTCATCCTGATAATACTCTTTCTATCCTGACTCTTCATTTTATTCTTTTACTTTAGTTTGTTTAGACTATTTCTGTATTCGGTCCCTTATTTTTACATTATTTATTTACTGCTGCTCGTTTCTAAATTATTTCTTATGCCTTTTTTTCCCCGGAATGCAGATTATTTCTTTCCTCGAAGATTATTCATTATTCATTATGTCCAGAAAGTTTCCCACTTTTCCCGGCTTTCCGCACAGGTCAGTCTTTATAAGACAATTTTCCAAGCAATCAATAAGCAGACAACTGAAGCGAGGAAGAAATGAGAGCAGAGACCAAGAGTCCAACGTTTAATATTTGAAGCAACAGGCTCTTCATGAGCTTAACTGAGGGAGATTTCACAGTGCGGTTAACCGACGCTTGTACAGCAGCAGTCAGACTTCCCGCATATCAGGATTCCTGCCGGTATCATCTTATTGCAGGTTAGCGTTGGCGATCACGCTTCTACGTACATCTTGTGCGGTTCGTGGTGTTTTCGATTAATTCAGATCCTTTTCTTTTTTTTTTTTTCACTGAGCCTGGTCAGTCCGCTGATATATTTTTCTCTTGGTCTTCCTCTCTTTCTTTTCCCCTTGAATTTTCCAGTCATTGCTAGGTTCTCCAACTTCTATGTTCCCATGACATGTCCAAGAAATTCTGGCGCTTTTTCTTATCATTTTAAACTAGATTTCGTTGTTCTGAAACTTCTCTCTGAGGATCTCTTCGTTTTGGTCTTCTCTCCGTGCAGGGTATTTGTTACAGCTTTCTCCCAAAACCACGTCTCTGTTACTTTCACTTTCTTTGTCATCTTTTCGTTACTAACTGTCCAAGTTTCGTAACCACTCAGCAGAATTGGCTCTATATAGCCAAGATGCCGAGAACAAATGTTTCCTATTACACGGAGATCACGAAAGAAAACAAAACATTCACCAGAGGCTCATTACTCTTCAGTTTTTCCCTATGTCTTCCCTGTATTAAATATTAGACGAAAAATCGTAAGACTACACAAGCAGACTTATAAGTAATACATCCGACATGTTCTTATCGGGAAAGGATGCAATGTCTGTATTTACTGTTGCTTATAACGTAGTTTAAAATATAAATTTCCATAAATCATACAATATACAGGTGCTTCCTTTTTTACAGTTTTTTTTCTACAAAATCTTTCAAGTTTTTTGATAGCAGGAAAAGAGCTAAAAATGTTACTTTTGGAAAACTATTCTGAATCTTTCTAGATTTACGTTATATACTATCCTATTATCTTTTTACTGGCTACTGATCTGAATTATCCTTTCTCTGCGCTCTGTTAATATCTGAGTTTTCCTTTCTCTGCGCTCTGTTGATATCTGAGTTATCCTTTCTCTGCGCTCTGTCAGTTATCCTTTCTCTGCGCTCTGTTAATTTACTCTCCCTTTGTGGGAACTGCCTCCTAAACATGTGCTACCTTTTATACTTCCAGGAAAGACCGTCAACTGTCAGGCTATTAAACTACACTTAATAGGAAGCTCACACATTTTTTATCTCCCCTCCCCCCTTTTCCCCCTAAACTTACGAGGCTAAAGAAACAATAAAATACTTATATCATATGACAGGTTGGGAAAAAGACTCGGAGATTCGGATGTGGAGTTTATTCGTCCCGCTCGCACAGGAAGTGCAGACTTTCCCCGGAGTGAGAGCAGGCCACGGCGGCCATTTCCAGTACGTCCTTGACCTTCCTCAGGGCCAGACACTGACCTTCTTCGCTGATTTCTGCAGGCTCGCCACCACCCCAGGCGAAGAAGTTCACCTGTAATATGCAATGTAAAGTAGTTTATGTACTAAATAAATGAATACTATATACTCTATGGAAGTGAATGCTTGAAAATCACCAAAACCATAGAAAACAAGCTGAATTCTTTCCAGACTAAATGTTTACGAAGAATTAGAAAAATATTTTGGCCAAACACCATAAGAAATAACATCTTGTTGGCAGAAATGCAGATGAACCACTGACGGCAGTTATTAAGGAAAAACGCTGGCGATGGTTGGGATATGTGCTCCGGATGACTGACAACTCACTACCAAAAAAAAGCACTAAGAAGGACACCACAGGGGAACAGAAGTAAGGGTAGAGCAAAAGAGACATGGAGAAGAACAACAGAGAGGATGTTGAGCAATAGAGGGCTCACCTGGGCAAGAGCAGAAAAAAAGGCGAAGGACAGGCATTTGTAGAAAACCCTTGCGGAAGCCCCATGTGCCCTGGGCACTTAAGGTTCAGAGAGAGAGAGAGAGAGAGAGAGGGAGAGAGAGAGATACTAAATAAATAAATACTATATACTATATATAAATGAATGCTGCGAGATACTATATACTAAATAAATGAATACTATATTCTGCATACATAAACGAATACTGATGTATTTCTTTGTTGCTGAAATATGGTTTGTTACTGTTTGTTTTACACTTCTACGCACTCATCACATTGCCTGGTTTGTCATTCCTTCTCATTGTTTTCTTTCTTCCCATTTTTGTTGTTGTAAAACATCTCTGGCTGTCTCTGCTCCGTTGGATCCACCTTGACCGTTGCGGTCTTCAACTCTTCAAAGTGAATACTACTAATTGTAGCAGTTGCAGTAGATAGAGTAGTAATTGTTGTAGAAGCAGATGTGGAAATAATATTAAAACTACTAGTATTAATAGTATTTAGTACCAGTAGTAGTAGGAGCTACTGCTGTAATAGTAGTAGTAGTAGTAGTAGTAGTAGTAGTAGTAGTAGAAGTAGTAATACTAGTAGTAGTAGAAGTAGTAATACTACTAGTAGTAGTAGTAGTAGTAGTAGTAGTAGTAGTAGTAGACGTTGGAGCTGTTATTAGCAGTAGTAGAAGCAGTGGTATTAGTGTGTTAATGATTATGAAGGGTGCATATCAGTGGTGTATTCTCTTTCTCTCACCTGGATGTCTGACCATACAACACTGAACTCTGTTATTATACTCTGTGTAAGCCTCATTGACAAAAAGTACATACCAGTAGCACAAAGAGTTTCAAACATAGAAAACAGACTAAACAAACATAGAAAACAGGCTAAACAAACATAGAAAACAATCTAAACAGACATAGAAAGCAGGCAAAGTGACAGAAGTCTAACAAAAGTCGTAAAATCTTATGCTAGAACTGGAGTGTATTGTGTCTGGACACTAACCACTTCTTGGCTATTTTGGAAGATCCAGGCCTCTTGTCCAGGATCACTTCGACCTCCTACAAGGACGAGGTCTCCTTCTGGTACAAAACGGGCTGAAATATTGAGTGATATGTGAAATAATTCATTTTGTACTGCCAGCGAGCACGCACACACTCACACACGCAAACACACTCACACACATATATACATATATAAACTATTTATGTTGACTTATACATTTTAGTATTTCACGTACATGCAATCAGTCTCTCCCATTTGAGTGAACAACAACAACCTGTCTCATGGGTGATCAGAAAAAGGAGATGGACATGTGTGTCGGTCACCTGATGTGGAGGAACAGTCCAAAAATCCCAAAACAAACTATTAAGTAGAACACAACAGGCCGAAGAAAAAGAGGTCGACCACGTGAAACTCTAAAGAGGGCATTGTTAAGAGAGGCCAAACTAATAGGCATAAAATCCCTTGACGAGGTTGAAAAACTAGCCGAAAATTGGAAAACTTTGCGAACTACCATGCGACCCCTATGTGACGTTTAACGACAGGGGAAGGATGTAAGATGTAAGATACATTTTGGAGAAGAAAAAAAAAGGAAGATCAAGGCGAAGATGGCAGTAAGACACTGTTGGTGACTTACGAATGGATAGAGCAGCAGCAGGGCATCTTGGTTACAACCAAGATGCCTTCAACAAAGCTGTTAGGGAGGCAAAGCTCCGGACGGGTCGTGCTAATGAATGAATGAATGAATATATTTTAGACTTTCATGTACATGCACTCCCTCTCTCCCAGGGCTTCATCATTTCTTCCATTTTTTAAAATGAAATATATACAGGGGAGAAGACGCTATCTGTTTTGGCAATCAGCGATCTATGGTTGACGTGCTGGAGTCAGGGTTGGTGAATCATAGCTGACATGCTTGCGTCTTGTTTCGTGAATCATAGCTGACATGCTGGAGTCATTGGTGAATCATAGCTGACATGCTGGTGTCAGGGTTGGTGAATCATAGCTGACATGCTGGAGTCAGGGTTGGTGAATCATAGCTGACATGCTGGCATCAGTGTTAGTGAATCATAGCTGACATGCTGGCGTCAGGGTTGGTGAATCATAGCTGACATGCTTGCGTCATGTTTCGTGAATCATAGGTGACATGCTGGAGTCAGGGTTGGTGAATCATAGCTGACATGCTGGCGTCAGGGTTGGTGAATCATAGCTGACATGCTGGAGTCAGGTTTGGTGAATCATAGCTGACATGCTGGAGTCAGGGTTGGTGAATTATAGCTGACATGCTGGAGTCAAGGTTGGTGAATCATAGCTGACATGCTGGAGTCAGGGTTGGTGAATCATAACTGACATGCTGGAGTCAGGGTTAATGAATCATAGCCGACATGCTGGCGTCAGGATTAATGAATCATAGCTGACATGCTTGCGTCATGTTTAGTGAATCATAGCTGACATGCTGGCGTCAGGGTTGGTGAATCATAACTGACATGCCGGCGTCGGGATTGGTGAATCATAACTGACATGCTGGCGTCGGGATTGGTGAATCATAACTGACATGCCGGCGTCGGGATTGGTGAATCATAACTGACATGCCGGCGTCGGGATTAGTGAATCATAACTGACATGCCGGCGTCATGTTGGTGAATCATAATTGACATGCTGGCGTCAGGGTTAATGAATCATAGCTGACATGCTGGCGTCAGGGTTGGTGAATCATAGCTGAGAAGCTGGCGTCAGGGTTGGTGAATCATAGCTGACATGCTGGAGTCAGGGTTGGTGAATCATAGCTGACATGCTGGAGTCAGGGTTGGTGAATCATAGCTGACATGCTGGAGTCAAGGTTGGTGAATCATAACTGACATGTTGGCATCAGGGTTAGTGAATCATAGCTGACATGCTGGAGTCAGGGTTGGTGAATCATAGCTGACATGCTGGAATCAGGGTTGGTGAATCATAGCTGACATGCTGGAGTCAAGGTTGGTGAATCATAACTGACATGTTGGCATCAGGGTTAGTGAATCATAGCTGACATGCTGGCGTCAGAGTTGGTGAATCATAGCTGACATGCTGGAGTCAGGGTTGGTGAATCATAGCTGACATGCTGGAGTCAAGGTTGGTGAATCATAGCTGACATGCCGGCGTCAGGGTTGGTGAATCATAACTGACATGCTGGAGTCAGGGTTAATGAATCATAGCCTACATGCTGGCGTCAGGATTAATGAATCATAGCTGACATGCTTGCGTCATGTTTAGTGAATCATAGCTGACATGTTGGCGTCAGTGTTAGTGAATCATACCTGACATGCTGGCGTCGGGGTTGGTGAATCATAACTGACATGCTGGCGTCAGGGTTAATGAATCATACCTGACATGCTGGCGTCAGGGTTGGTGAATCATAGCTGACATGCTGGCGTCAGGGTTAATGAATCATAGCTGACATGCCGGCGGCAGGGTTAATGAATCATACCTGACATGCTGGCGTCGGTGTTGGTGAATCATAATTGACATGCTGGTGTCAGGGTTAATGAATCATAGCTGACATGCTGGCGTCAGGGTTAATGAATCATAGCTGACATGCTGGCGTCAGGGTTAATGAATCATAGCTGACAAGCTGGCGTCAGGGTTAATGAATCATAGCTGACGTGCTGGCGTCAAGGTTAGTGAATCATAGCTGACATGCTGGCGTCATGGTTAATGAATCATAGCTGACCAAGACCCTCTCCCACTTCTCTGTTGGTACCCTTAGTAATATTCCTAGCCTGGCTAACATGGCAGGCATCGCCATAGTTTCATCGGTTGTGGAGTCTGCTAACGAAGTAGGGCATCCCCCCCTCCCGCTGCTTTTTAGCTCCGCTCATAGGACTTCAAAAATAGCCCCTACAACCCGCTCCCAATCCGACACGATGCTGTGCCTCAACGTGTCCACGGGATCGGCTGCAAAGAACAACATCTCGCAGTTCAAGCGATTGAAGAAGAAGAAAAAGAAGGAGGAGGAATACAAATACATTATTTTACTTTCATGCAATATGTGTGTGAACTAGACGGAACGTGAAACTCACAAATTTCGTTGGAAATAGCTTGGAACTCGTCGGCGTCGTTGATCTCAGCCACGTACAACCTCTTCTTCTCACACACTCCCTGAGTTTTACAATAATAATAATAATAATCAATAATATAGAGAAGATCACGGGAGTAGATGATGAGTTAAGTAAATATTGGAAAGGAGGACAGGTTCGTGATGCTAGAAGTAAAATATGTGTATGATAACGTAGTCGTTTCTCTGCCCTTTTGTGGCTCCTAGAAACATTAGGGTCGAAGGTCGTAGAGGTCATAGTTGTCATACTTTCTGATATACTAGAGTGTAAGAAAATGTAAATGTTATTCAGAAAATAAATGTGACTTTGTCAAGAATGTATATGTGGGCGCCTGAGTGGCGATGTGGTTAGTGCACTAGTCTCTCATAGAGAAGGTCGGTGGTTCGAATACGGCCCTCAGTCATTCAGCTGTAAAAATGGTACCTAACTTCTTCTGGAGCCTAAATATTGCGGCCAGTCTTAATGCTGACAACGTCACCTTGTTTGTACCGATAGGTCAAGGACAATATGAACACTAACACCATATCCCTTATAAGTTGTTTTGGGAAAGGTGGGGGGAGGGGGAAGTGCCATAGACTTCATAATGAAAAACTGCTGCACATATAACAGAGGAATTGATTGCGTATCATGGGACCCAACTAACTAATCTTGATTATGCAGTTAACATAATTCTTATCAGTGACAATGTAAATTCGATGCAAGAAAAAGCAGATACCCTGTCATCACTGGCTAGCAAAATAGGGTTTGAAATTAACAAGGAAAAAGCAAAAATAATGAAACTTCTCATTAACCAAGAAGGAAAAATATACATAGAAGGAACAGCTATTGAAGAAGTACACCAATTTGCATAACTCGACAGCTACATAGACTAGGATGGCGACACCATGAGTGAAGTTAGAATTAGAATTGTAAAAGCAGCATTGTCCTCACAAGTTGAGAACAACTTTTTTAAAAAGTTGTAAGCACAAAAACCAAGTTAAGAATATTCAATTGAAATGTAATATCCACCCTCATTTATGCATGCTAAAGCTGGAAAACAAAGAAATAGACCAAAGATTAGACTCTTTTGGAAGCAAATGCCTAAGGAAAATACTCTTCATAAAGTGAAACGAATTCAAGAACAACGCTGAGATAAAGCATATGAGCGAACAACAACCTGTCTCATGGGTGATCAGGAAAAGGAGATGGATGTATGTCTGTCACGTGATGAAGAGACAGTCAGAGAATCTCCAAACAAGCTATCAAGTGGAATACAAAAGGCCGAAGAAAAAGAAGTCGACCACGTGAAACTCTAAAGAGGACATTGTTAAGAGAAGCCGCGTTAGTAGGCATAAAATCCCTTGAGGAGGTTGAAAATCTCGCCGAGGACATGAAAACTTGACGAACTACCATGGAGCCCTATGTGACGTTTAACTGCACGTGAAGGATGTAAGATGTAAGGTATATTTTAAAGCTACGTTTTCTTTTTGGTAAAACCTGAAAGGTATATTAAGCAAAGAAAATATGGTTTTAGAAGCTATATTGTAAGAAATATATCATTTTACAATTTATGAAAGTCTAATGTAGTACAATTTGTAATTCCTGAAGTGCATAGTGTGCGGAATTTAAAATGTTATAAAATAGAGAATATATTACAATGCAGGGATTAATGTTAACTAAAATACCATCAAAAGTGAAAGTTATAAACTTCATTGACTTGAAACAACATTAGCAATACACGATAACATATTTCTCCAAGTGAAATATTACAGTTACAGATAAAACAATTTTAAATCATTTCAAATATTGTTTTACTCCTCCTCCTCTTCTTCCTCCTCCTCCTCCTCCCTTCTTCTTCTTCTTCTGTGAGCAGCTTTTCGAGTCACTGAGGCTCACTCCTGCATGCAAGAAATGTCTCCATTCCTCTCTGTTCTTGATCTTTCCTTGCCAACCGTCGATTCCCAGAGTGTGCTATCGTCTTCTAAGTGGTCTCGCCATCGTTGTTTAGATCTAGCTCTTTGTCTATCCTCTTTTATCACTTCTGTATAGGCCATCTTTGTTTGTTTCTTCTCCTCCATTCTCTCTAGATGCACGAGCCATCTCAGTCTGTTTTTCATAATGGCTGTTACAAGTGAAGAGTTAAACGTGTAGATTTCTTTGTTACATCCCTTCTTGTACATTTTTTATCGGTCAGTTTATTCTCAGAATTCTATTTACAAATGTTCGTGTTTGGTTTTCATTCTATTTAGTTGCACTCCATGTTTCTGATCCTTTTACTACAATTGTGCCCTATATATATTAGTTTGGATTTGTGGTATATAAATTTTGGTTGCGTACTGTGAAAGGAAAATACCAGTTACAGAAAATATATTGGTCTCTTTTTTATGCTTGGACCATACCCACAGGCCGAGGGATTACAGACAAAGGTTGCCTCTCTCTCTCTCTCTCTCTCTCTCTCTCTCTCTCTCTCTCTGAACCTTAAGTGCCCAGGGCACATTGGGCTTCCGCAAGGGTTTTCCACAAACGCCTGTCCTTTGCCTTTTTTTTCATGCTCCTGCCCGAGTGAGCCCTCTATTGCTCAACATCCTTTCTGTTGTTCTTCTCCATGTCTCCCTTGGTCTACCCTTACTTCTGCTCCCCTGTGGTGTCCATCTCAACTGTTGACTCAGAGCCTCATTAACTATACACCCAGACAGAAAACCCCTGACCGCGCCTGGATGCGAATACGTTGTCTCTGGAATGACTAATTGGCGTTCAATGAGCACAGCCATACAGCCAGCAATATTGTCTACAGGTACTTTTAATTTCGCAGTTTGATTGTCACATTAAACGTCATGATAATCTACAGAAGACCGTCTTAGAAGGGGAAATAATAGGAAAAAAGAAAGAGAGGAAGACCAAGACAAAGATGGCTGCAAGACATCGTTGATGATCTGCAAATGGATGCATCAGCAGTAGGTCATCTTGCTCACAACCGAAAGGCCTACAGGAGTGCTGTTAGGGAGGCAATGTTCCGCAAGGGACATGCAAATGAATGAATGAATGAATGAGCTTGATTATTAGTCTGATTTACCTGCACATCGGATGCATTCGCACTTTGACCTGACCGGAAAAGGAAGTACGAGGAGTTGCCATAGGCGAAGTAGCTCCGGATGGCGTCAGAGACCTCTGTGAGAGAGACGGAACAAGGGGGGATATTAATACATTCAATTGTCTAGAAAAAGGCTGAGAAAAAAAATTCGTAAAAAAGAGAGTTTTATTCAAGTTAACAATGATCTGTGCTCCAAAAATAACAATGGGCCTGATGCCTGAGTGGTTAGGTGCCCGGTATACTAATCCCCGGTAGTACTGGATTTTTGTTGTTGTTGTTGTTGTTGTACCACCACACCAAAAAGATCTCGAGGTCCACCCAGCCTCTAAAAATAGGTACCAAAGAAATCTGGGAAAGTAAATGCGAACAGGTGAAACACTGACCACCGCATCACATTTTCATGTCCCGATGATCTTGTAAATACGGGCGGATCAGCGGATTCCTAATATACCTTAGTGGCATGGAAACAGGGATTTTTAACTTTACCCCCAAAAATAACGAAGATAGAAAAGAAAGCGTGCATTTCGCTCCTAGTTACTTTGAGGTAAGCAACAATAGCAGATGATTAACTTTTTTACTCCAACACAGCACTGGTAGGGTTGGTAGATCATGCACGCTTGTATAAATAAATGCGCAGAGCTATATTCAGGAAAAGTCCAAATAAAATGGAAAGCAGCACATTTCTAACCCAACCCAAGTTTTTAGATTATGGAATAACTTCTTTCTAGTTTCCTTCCACTGAAATTTCTCAACAAAATTTATTCTGGCGAAAGCATGAAAATCAATTCAGGAGTTATAGAGTTTTAAATTAATAGTGAATCATGCACATCAATAGAACATAGGTAATAATTACAATATTCATAGATAACACAAGTTTTAACAACAATATCCGTGGATAACAAAGGCTTTAATAAAAATATCCATGGATAACAGCGTATATGCTCATTACATTTTGCTCTTGTTAAAAAAGTGCTCTGATGAATAACCTCCTTCATGACGACTATTAATATCTTCTTCTTCTTCTTCTTCTTCTGTCTTCGCAGAAACTAGAATTCTTTGCAACCGACAGGGTGAAGGTGTTGAGAAGGAGCATCGTATCGGACTGGGAGCGGGTACGATACGGCAGCTTTTTTTAAAATTCAGTCTCTGAGTGTCATCATCATTCATCATTCATCATTCATTTGCATGTCCCTTGCGGAACTTTGCCTCCCAAACAGCACTCCTGTAGGCCTCTCGGTTGTGAGCAAGATGGCCTGCTGCTGTTGCATCCATTTCCAGATCGTCAACGATGTCTTGCAGCCATCTTCGTCTTGGTCTTCCTCTTTTTCTTTTTCCCATTATGTATCCTTCCAATACGGTCTTCTCTAAATTATCATGACGTTTATCTATGTTTATCTCTGAGTGTAGCTAGGAAAAAAGAATGGGGTGTGCAGTATGGGGAAAGCAGACTACATTGCCACGGAGACTATGGCGATTCCTGCACTGTTAGCCAGGCTTAGCCTGGTGTTACTGGGGCTACCAGCGGAGAGCTTTGGCCAGGGTTTTGTCAGCTATGGTTGTCAAATAATACCCCTAGCGTGTCAGTTATGGGTGTGCTAACTGCCATATCAAAGAAAAAAATACCACCAAAATGTAGCATTACCATCGATGGCACAAATCTGAAACAAGTTGATAGATTCAAGTACTTAGGAACGATGGAAAATGTCACAAAGACATAAAAAGCAGGCGTGCTCAGGCCAAGTCAGCATTCCAGAAAATGAGAAACATCTTGTGCAACAGATCCATATCAATGGAGACAAGATTCCGAGTACTTAAATGTTACATCGAGCCAATTTTGTTTTATGGATGTGAAGCAGGGTCCATGAGAGTACAGCAAGAAATAGAGGCCATGGAAATGTAGTTCATAAGAAGGATGTTGAAAATACCATGGACAGCTAAGAAAACCAACGAAGAAATCTTAAGAGAGGCTGGAGTTACAAAGGCAAATTGCAGCAAAGATCAGAGGCAGGCAAGCGAGATTTGTGGGACATATTCTGTGAAAAGGAAAATTGGAACACAATGTGGCAACTAGAAAAATTGAGGGAAGAAGAGACAGAGGAAGACAGAGAGAGAAGTTACTAGATGGGTTGTCAGTGTGGCTAGGAAGAAAGTCACCGGCGTATCTCATAATCAACTCTAAAGACAGGGAATTGTTTAGAGAAATGATCGCCTATGCCACGCGGCACGGCACTTGATTGATTGATTGATTGAACAGCCATATTGGACAGCGTCTTCTCTTCCCCCCCCCCCCCCCCCTCATACATTAACACAATTTGCAATAAGAACATGAAATTATCTTTCTATTAGAAAAAAAAAGAAGTCTTCTCGCGACTGTGGCTCATGCCTAGAATTGTACCAGTATTTTCATATGACAAAATGTGTACCTTAAACACTTCAAGCAGTCATTAAGCGTGTACTTTTCTTTTTTTTTCTTCTCTCTATTACCTCCCTTCCTTGTCTTAATTCAGTTACTTACCTTGGTCTGTCTCAGTAGAATTTGCTGTCTCATCATTCTCCTCTAGATAGATAAATATATCGATTGAAAGAATACACAGTTAATAACAATGTACACGAATTGTGCCATATATTTTATCCTTGAAAAATATTGAGTTACTACGCTGGTAAGCTCAAATAAATCTTTGTTACAGGAAAAGAAGGGCCCCTGCATTAGTCTTTTCGTGGACCGACACCAGACATGAATACTGAAGCGCAAGCGTTTATTAACTTTTACACCAAAATAACACTTGACTCTACTGGTAGATATTGCATACCTGTACGAGTCAATACTCAGAGCGATATTTAGGCAATGAACAAATAAAATATAATGTAGTACTTTCCTAACACAACCCATAACTTTGAAATTATAGAGTAACTTCCTTCTACTTTCTTTCTACCAAAGTTTCTCACCAGAATTTACTCTGGTTGAGCTTGGTTATTGCTTCAGAAGTTTAAAAAAGACAAGATCATTTTTTTAATGTAATTGTTTAAACAGCTGTAACGGATGGGAAAATGAATCAATAATTGAGGTATTTTTTTAAAAATTCAAACTGCGTAAGTTAAATGTTAAAATTGTTGTGATCTAGTAAAGATTCCTAAATGTTGAAACTATACATGGAAAATGACTCGTGAAACACTTTCTGTCGCAGAATTTATCTATGTGATTCAATCATAAAACTTTTGATATAATTTGATAGTTAAAAATCACATTTTACATTTTCTCTATGAAACTTACCTATTAGCTATTTTAACGGTTAGCGTTTGTAGATTAATATTTAATGCAAGAGATGTTAAAAAAAAACAACAACAAAGAAACAACAGAGAAAACGACAAACTAAATCTGTCTCAGTATTTCGTTACATTGAAACCTAGACTTTAAAAAAAAATAATGAAAATAGTAGGAAAGTCAGCTGAGGTATCAACTAGTGGAGCCAACAACAAACTGGAGCCATGACAGCCTGAAGAGTAAGAAAAAACTAACATACAGTACGTAATTTTAACAGCTGGTGAAAGGACGCATAAACGCTGGCAGGTCAATAAAGGGCGATAATTACCTTTCTCTATAAGGGCCTCCAGTTGCCCAACCAGACGTGTAATCGACTCATTGAAAGACTGAAATGCCTGCTCAAGTGTTTCAGCAGCCGACCTAATCCACTCCAGGTCTGATTCTGACATTAAAAGCACAAGAAAGAAGCTTTCGTGAGTAATTTTATATTATATTTTCTTTGAATAACTTAAGAATTTCTTGAAATATTCATGACAAAAATACACGATGCTGAATGCTTCGCATTTTTATACTATGAAAAAAGAGTGTCCATTAAATGCAAAGACGTGCAATTGTTGCTTAAAATGTTTACTTTAATCTTTAAAACAGATCATGCATCTCTTTTAAGCAGGTTATAGCATGTGATTTTTTTTCTTACATCTCTCTCTCTCTCTCTCTCTCTCTCTCTCTGAACCTTAAGTGCCCAGGGCACAAGGGGCTTCCGCAAGGGTTTTCCACAAATGTCTGTCCTTTGCCTTTTTTTTCTGTTCTTGCCCAGGTGAGCCCTCTATTGCTCAACATCCTCTCTGTTGTTCTTCTCCACGTCTCTTTTGGTCTACCCTTACTTTTAGTGGCTACATCTGCATTTCTGCCGGCAAGATGTTATTTCTTATAGTGTTTGGCCAAAATATTTTTCTAATTCTTCGTAAACATTTAGTCTGGAAAGAATTCAACTTGTTTTCTATGGTTTTGGTGATTTTCAAGCATTCACTTCCTTAGAGTAGTACACTTAGAACATTGCTCTTAAATATCCTAATTTTCGTATTTATGCTTAGTTTTTTTAGATTTCCACATTTGCAGCACTGCAAAAGCCTGGTTTGCTCTAGTAAGTCTGCTGTTGATGTCCTCTGTGCTGTCTCCATTTTCTACTACTAAGGTATACAAATTCATTGACCTCCTCCACTGACTTGCTATCTACTCTGAGTACATTTCTGTTGTTCACATTTTGCTTCATTAACTTTGTCTTTCCTATGTTGATCTTTAGTCCTATGTTGTTTGCATTCTGAGTTAGCTTGTTTATTTTATCTTGCATATCTTTGTGGCTGTTTGAAAGTAGACAAATGTTGTCCGCAAAGTCAAGGTCCTCCAGCGCTGTGTCAAGGGTCCATTGTAATCCTCTGCGTTTGTCTGATGTTGCATCCTTCATTAACAAGTCTACTGCCAAGATAAATAATGTTGGTGATAGTACACATCCCTGCTTCACTCCTGTTTGTACCCTAAAGCTGCTGGAGGTATGTTCTCCACAGATCACTTTGCACTGAAAACCCTCGTATAGGGCTTTGATTACATTCACTATCTTTTGGGGGAGGCCATGCCATCTTAGGATTTTCCACAGTGCATCTTTTTCTTACATGCTCGCACGTATATCCAATAAAAAATTGCGATCATACTAATCCGCTGCGTTGGCACAGACTAATTTGCAGAATGGGCAAGGATTAGATCTCTGTGGAAAACTAAAAATAAAACAAATAAAAAAAAAACACCAGGAAATTATATCTCCAGGGAAAACGACCTCTTCCCTATGGGGATGGTCGGGGGTGGGGTGGGAGTGGATTTTGATAGAAGTTCAAAGAAATTGGTCATTTTGGAAAGCAAGACCGCGGGGGAAAATGCAACACTCGGGAAACTATACCGCAGGGAAAAGCAAAACCCAGGGAATTATACCTTCAGGAAAACGCCAAACTCAAGGAGAAATACTGGCGGAGAAAAAAAAAACCTCAGGGACTTATGCCATCAGGAAAACGGAAAATCCAGGGAAATATATCGCCAGAGAAACTCATAATACAGGAAACTATACCGTTGGGATAGCGCAACACACATGGAGCTGTTCCGTTGGGAAAGTCAAAAACAAATTAAAAAACCACAAAAGGAATTAGATTCTTATGACTCCTGCAGACAACAGGATTCATGAAGGAAACCCGAATCCCTGTTTACAAAGTTGAGCATACGAAACTGAGCGAAGAAGAAGAAGAAGAAGATCCCTATAAAAACATGAGGACTTTTAAAAAGAATTTAAAATGAAACGACTTATTGCTCCAGAGAACCCAAAGCATATGGGGCTAGAGCTCTTGGAACCAAAAACTAAATAAAGAAAGAAAAAATCGAAGGGAAATTATGCAGCTAGTAAAACTCAGAACAAAGGTTTTTTAAAATAAGACTGATTTTTTATGGTTCCTGTGAACATAATTTTTTTTTTACAAATCAACTTTAAAAACCCTCTATTTCAGTCACCAGAAAGAACCATAAAGACCAGTACCATCAACTGTTTCTCCTGCGGGCTTTTGCTCCGTGGGTGTTTCCCTTGCATCTGTACCCTCTACAACCTCTTCTGAAGGTGGCCCGTCCTCGGTGATGTTCTGCCTCTCTGCCTTCTCCTGACCTGTGGACATGTTTTCCAGGGAGAAGAGACTTCAAGTAAAGCTACGTAGATGTGGCATGAGTAATGATCGTTATAAATTAACCTGTTTATGTACTGATTGTTAAAACTTAATCTATTTATGTTACAGTGCTGAGAACAGTAACTATTTCCTGAAAAACGTAAGCGATGTCTTGCATTGTCTTGTCTTGTCTTATGCTATCTCCCTGTAACTGCGAGCTGGTGTCCGTGGCAGCCGATGTTGTGAAGATGTTGAGGCACAACATCGTATCAGCGTGGGGGTGGGGTTATGGCACATGTTTTTCAGTCCCGGAGTGCAGGTAAAAAGCAGGGGGTGTGCAATACTTCTTTAGCAGACTCCACCACCATGGGGACTGGCGATCCCAGCCCCGTTAGCCAGGCTAGGCCTGTTACTGGAGGTACCAACGGAGAGGTGAGGCAGGGTCTTGGTCACCCATGGTTCGCTAACCCTGACGCTAGCATATCAGCTAATGATCGCTGATTGCCCAATCGGATAGCGTCTTCAGTCAATATCTATGGGCTCAAAACCCCGAAGACAACTGCCAGGGCCGGTTTCAGAAGAAAGGAGAGCGTAGCCGGTGAAACAAACAGTTGAAGCGGCAAGACTAATGTCTGGGAAATCTGAAATGAGTGTCAAAGTGTTTACAGATCTTTACCAGTGCTTCAATGTCATGTTGAAAATCTGAAATCCATTAAGATAAATATAAACTTTACATGTCATGAACCATTGATAGACATATGTAACACACAATAATTAGTGTATAAGTATATAACTATACACGAAGCACTGCAGTAAAGCTGTGATACCAAAATGTATAAAATAGGAAAAAGATGTCATTCCTGACACACACCGCCGGACAAGTCACACCTTACAATTTACAGCTAAGTACTCTTTAAAAAAGAGTGAATCTATACTTTATCTCCTCTCTCTATTTCTTCGTCTTGTATGTTTTTGTATGATTAAGGCTCACGCCGAAACGTCACAACTTTGTAATCGTTAAGTAATAAAGCTGCTCCTACTTTTTCCTATTTTATACACATGACAGGCATGTGGAGCGTTTCGGAGAGTGACTTGATCTTCAAACTCTGCAACGTTGATGTTTCAGGTGTTTATTCTCAGAGTTATTTTAGACTACACTGGGTATGTCGGGAATAATAAATTTACTACTCCGAATAGAATGAATACAAATGATTATTACTTCTTTCTGAAGGCAGGTTTTATTTGTGGTGGCCTGGTTGGCTGAGTAGTTAGGTGCTCGGTCTACTGATCTGGTAGTACCGGGTTCAGATCCCAGCGGTGGGATTTTTTTCTGATACCACTACAGAAAAAAGACCCCGGGGTCCACCCAGTCTCTAAAAATGGGTAACATAGAAATCTGGGAAGGCAAATAATGAAAGCCATCACTTTGCCTGCAGACAGAACCATCCTTGCTTTATTTGGAGGTGGGGATCCATGATGTTTCCCCTGCTTTTGACTCTTCTTTGGTTTCTGGTTGAAAATGATGAACCCAAGTCTCATCCATAGTCACAAATTGCTGAAGAAACTTTTCAGGATCTGCAGAAAAATGGCCTAGATTGTCTCATGACATGTTGAGACGCTGTCGTTTATGATCAGTTACAAGAAGCTTCGGGATCCATTGAGCAGAGACCTTTGTCATTTGAAGATCCTTGTGAATAATGGCACGAACACGTTCCTGGGAGATGCCCAACTCAGTAGCAATGTATCGCTCAGTTAGTCGTCGATCTTCCATTATCATTTCATAGATTCTCCCTATGGTTTCATTGGTGGTTACCGTTTTTGGTCTTCCTCGACGGGGATAATCTTCTAGAGTCTCTGTTCCATGTTTGAGCTGTCCATTTCTTTACTGTGCTGTAAGAAGGGGCACTCTCCCCTAGAGTCTCTACCATATCCTCATGGATCTCCTTCGATGATAAGCCCTTGATGCAGAGGTAGCGAATGACTGCTCAATGAGAAATTGTATCCATTTTCTCAATTTATGCCACCCCTCACCACTTCAGTAGCTTGTAAAAAAAAACCTTGGTTGAAGTTAATTTCTTGAAACTTTGTGTTTAATCTGACATTAACCTGATCTAAAAATGCACCTAATACCAACTGTGTGTTTGAAATATTTGTACCTTATGCCGAGAACTTATCAACCACCCCTCGTGTACATACATATATATATATATACATATATATATATATTAATTGTCATTGAAGTGTTGTTGCTCATGTTATATTCGAGATGTGCTGAATGTCAGATGTTACCTCTTTTTACATTTAAAATTCACACTGGTAGCATACAAGAACCAGTGAAGGCCGAACCTGGGAAGATTATTAATGGGGTGCCATTTTGTCCCACTAGTACGACTGGACACATAGAAACGGGGAAATGTATTTGCTTTAAAAGAAAGCATCAGCTCAGTGTACTGTTCTATTATTGTATCTTACAATATTCAAACGGTTAAAATGATAGTGAAAGATTCATGAGACGCTATGGCTGATACTAAAATGACGATGAAAGATTCATGAGACGCCATGAGTGAAACTAAAATGATGGTGAAAGATTCATGAGACGCCATGGGTGAAACTAAAATGATGGTGAAAGATTCAAGTGACGCAATCGGTGAAATTAAAATGATGGTGAAAGATTCATGTAACGCAATGGGTGAAACTAAAATGATGGTGAAAGATTCATGTGACGCAATGGGTGAAATTAAAATGATGGTGAAAGTTTCATGAATCGCAATGGGTTAAACTAAAATGATGGTGAAAGATTCATGAGACGCGATTGTGAACGCTAAAATGGTGGAGGTGTTTTGTAGATAAGGGTTGATAAGTTAAGAGATGGCGAGAGACTAAGAGGAAAGAGTGAGAGAGAGAAGACATTCAGAGACAGAGAGAAATACACACGGACAAATAGAGATACAGAGAGACAGACAAAAATAGAGATATATACATAGAGAGGCACACATAAAGAGACAGACAGAGAGATCACAGAGGACAGAGAGAGAGAGACAGAGAGAAACAAAGAGAGATCACAGAGAGGTCACACAGAGAGAAACAAAGAGAGACAGAAAGAGAAACAAAAAGAGACAGAGAGAGACACAGAAAGAAACCAAGAGAAAGACACAGACAGAAACAGAGAGAAACAAACAGATAGAGGGAGACACAAAGATAGACAAAGAGAGAGACACAGAGAAACACAGACGGAGACACAGACAGAGATACAGACAGAGATACAGACAGAGAGACAGAGACACACAGAAACAGAGGAACACAGACAGAGATACAGACAGAGAGACAAAGACACGCACAGAGACAGATACACACAGAAATAGAGGAGCACAGACAGAGATACAGACACAGAGACACAGAGACAGAGACACACAGAAATAGAGGAACACAGACAGAGATACAGACAGAGAGGCAGAGACACACACAGAGACAGGGGGACATACAGACAGAGACGCAGAAGACACAGAGAGAGAGACACACACAGACAGACAATATGAGTGAGTGTGGAGAGAGAGAGAGAGAGAGAGAGAGAGAGAGAGACAGGAGGGGGATATGTGGGATGTCAGCTTAAGAAACATTAAAGTGGACAATAAATACGACACCAGAAAATAAAACTGTACTGTGAGATACGACTCATAAACCAATAAAAGCATTTTTACACCAGGAACACAGTAACCTTTTACCTGTTCTACCGACCAGTGACACGTCATACCTGCAGATCTATGCCAGTCAAGGCATACTCACCTGTCTCGACGTTGTCTAACCGAGTGCTAATCTGCTGGAGAGACTCGTTGAAGATCACAAAATGTTTTTCCAGGGATTTCACTGCAGCTAAAAGTCTGTCTGTTGCTGGGCCTTAGAATCAGGCGTGTGTCAGTGCAGGTAATGAGGACCAGATGGAGGGGAGGAATAGAAACAGAGCAATTATGTTATAGTTTAACTGAAGTTCAAGTAAGTTGAAGTTACAAAAATACTCAAGCTTAAAAAAAAACCCCAGTAAATCAGATGTTAAACTAAGTTATAAGGTTGAAGTAATCTAGAAAAGTTAATTTAAAATAGTCCAAATTAGGTTGAAATTTAAAAAAAACATCTGAATATTCAACGTAGAATATAGATCTCCGGGATATATATATATATATATATATATATATATATATATATATATATATATATATATATATATATATATATATATATATATAGGCTGGCTAGTAAAGAGGATTAAAGAGAGAAAACTGAAATATTTTCGACACATTAAACCTCATGATAATTTAGAGAATAGTCTTGGAAGGATACATAATGGGATAAAGAAAGAGAGGAAGACCAAAACGAAGATGGCTGCAAGACATCGTTGACGATCTGCACATGGATGCATCAGCAGCAGGGCATCTTGCCCACAACCGAGAAGACTACAGGAGGTCTGTTAGGGAGGCAAAGTTCCGCAAGGGACATACAAATGGTTGAATTAATGAATAGTCCTGACTTCTCAGTCACCGCAGCACGCGTCTCTTGTGAGATTTGAACCTTGCATATTACACTCATAACCGCATATATATATATATATATATGCCTATTTTAACTACATAAGACTGAACATTAGACTTAAACAAAATTTCGATACATTTACAATTTTTAGCGGACGGACCGTGGAGAATTAAAAAAGATGATACTAACATTGATGGGGGGAAAAAGATTTAGAAAGCTGATAAACTTAAACATTAGTTCACTTATTACGTCCTTCTCGTATTTCTAACCAGGAAGGGGTGTTTTTTTTTCTTTGAGCCACTTCATTAGTCGGTTGAGAATTTTTTTTCTCTCAAACGTCTTCTCTAACTTACTTTTCCCTTGCGTTTTTCAGTGAATGTCAAGCAGTAAGCTCTCTGCCATGTCATGTCACGTGGAAAAAATTTTGATTGACGTGTCCTTGTGGTTTTAACACGTTTTCTGAAAGTTTCATTTGGTTTTGTTTTCTTTTGACGTACAAGATAAAAGTGCGAATCAAATGAAAGTTATAAAATGCGTATAAAATTTCTGAAAGAACGGAGAGAAATCCCTTAGTAGTACCAACTGTTAGTATCAAGGTCAGTGACGTCAGTAAACAGATAGCGCCTCTCTCGCTAAGCAGCAAATCGAGAGCAACGAACGTCAAAATAGTGACTACGGTGCAGACAAAACTCAAGGAAGAGATGCATCCATTTCTTGTATGTCAAAGGTCTGAACTCTCTGAACATGCGCTGTGAAATATCTACAGTGTGCGGTTATGAGTGCACGTGCATGGCTCAAATCTACAACCGGTTTACGAAGTTCAAGACAAACACAACAAGCTTTGCCACAGAGTCGACCGTCCTGGACAAGCAGGCAAGAAACGCCTTTCGGCGGTGACTGAGAAGTCAGGATCAATGTTCCCTTTAAGCTGCATGTCAACGTGGCCGCGCGCACAAAAAGTCACGCCGGGTACAAACTTGTATAAACCGCGTAAATAAATCAATAAAATTGGCACTTTTCTTGTTCTTTTTCTAGATGCTCTCTCTGCTGTTGTAACGCTGAAGAAAAAAAATACCATAGCGCTATATGAGTTTGTTTTCGTGATTTCTTTGGTTTTTTTTTTTTAATGAAAACTTTAAATTATGCCCAGTCCTTTGTCTGACCAACATTGTTTTTTAGAATATATTTGCACATTGATTGACAATTTTGCACACGAACTGCAAAACTTTAGAGGCCACATTGGTCAGGACAAAGTGGATTTTTTTTCTTATTGGAATTCAGTCGCTGGTTCTTCGGTAGCGGAAATGCATTGCAGAGCAAGTCGGCCATGTTGAAAGATAGGGCTGTTATTTTTTTTCCTGCAGTGAATAAAAGTTGTATGTGAGTTACGTTTTCTAACTTAAATTTGATTCACCCACCTACGATTTACGGTACAGTCTTCTCGCAAACTAAATTTCTTTAGCTTCGAAATGTTCCGGTTTAACTGTTTCTGTTTTTTGTACAAGTCATGCAAAGTCAGGTATACCCATGAGTTACGTCAGCCTTCGTTGTTTTTTTTAAAAATTTTCTTCGCTTTTATTTGAATGAACTGCTAACAAGACACAGCAGTATCAGTTTCAACATTTGAATGCTTTCTGTGGTTCATTCATGCATCCATTTGCATGTCCCTTGAGGAACTTTACCTCCCTAACAGCACTCCTGTAGGCCACTCGGTTGTGAGCAAGATGGCCTGCT
The DNA here is from genome assembly GCA_009760885.1 of Achatina immaculata. Lineage (NCBI taxonomy): Eukaryota > Metazoa > Mollusca > Gastropoda > Stylommatophora > Achatinidae > Lissachatina > Lissachatina immaculata. Next base: position 20,173,893 of record CM019716.1, on the reverse strand, counting down.
GCTGATGCATCCATTTGTAGATCATCAACGATGTCTTGCAGCCATCTTCGCCTTGGTCTTCCTCTTTCTTTTTCCCATTATGTACCCTTACAAGGCGGTCTTCTCTAGGTTATCATGTCGTTTAATGTGTACAAAATATTTAAGTTTTCTCTCTTTAATCCTCTTTACTTGCCAGCCTTCTTCAATATTATGTTCTTGTAGTATGGATATATTTGTTCTTTTTTTTTGTGTCCATGATGTTTAAAGAACTCTTCTGTAGCATTTACATTCAAAGGCATTTATGTGTTTCTCAGCTGTTTTGTTAAGTGTCCAGGTCTCACAGACATATGTTGCGATGGGAAAGGTGCATGCCCTTACTAATCTTATTTTTGTGGTTCTGTCTGCTCCTCTGCACAGATTCTTTAGTTGTTTTACTTTCTGTGGTTAGGTTTTACTTATATTAAGGTAGTATTTGAAATGTTTATTCTGTTACAATATTTTCAAAGATCAATCAGACAGTCATTTGCATGTCCCTTACTGAACTTTGCCTCCGTAACAGCTTTCCTGTAGGCCACTCGGTTGTGAGCAAGATGGCCTGCTGCTGATGCGTCCATTCGCAGATCATCAACGATGTCTTGCAGCCGTCTTCGCCTTGGTCTTCCTCTCTTTCTTTTTCCCATTATGCACCTTTCTACGATAGTCTTCTCGAAATTGTCATTTTCGAAGATACTTTCTCTTATTTCCATTGCGAATGACTTCGAGTACACACAATAAAGCGATAAACTGAATGTATAGTTTACCCTGCGGCAAAAGATGCGCTCGTATAATTCAGGCACATACCTGATGTGGTTACCCTGACTTCAGCAGTTAGAACAAGTACCGCCTCCTCCACTATACTCGTAGCCTCGCAGGTGTACAGGCCTAGGTCCTCAGTCTGGGGTTCTGGCCACACAATTTCTAGGAACGTTCCAATCTCTAGCTGTGGAACATACGAGAACTTTTGTTATTGACTGCTCCGATAAAGATGCCCAAATTACATACAAATTATAACCGATGTTTATTTGCCCAAAGCCTTAATTCAGACTGCAATCTTTTATCAATAAAACTTATATTAACTAATATCCCACATATTTAATCGAAGCCAGATTTCCAAGTAATCGATACGGATAATGACTGATGGGAAAATTGCGCAGGAAATACGCCAGGAAAAAGCAAAACCCAGGGAACTATAGCGCCAGGGAAAAACAACACACTGTCAACTATAGCGCCAGGGAAAAACAACACACTGTCAACTATAGCGCCAGGGAAAAACAACACACTGTCAACTATAGCGCCAGGGAAAAACAACACACTGTCAACTATAGCGCCAGGGAAAAACAACACACTGTCAACTATAGCGCCAGGGAAAAACAACACACTGTCAACTATAGCGCCAGGGAAAAACAACACACTGTCAACTATAGCGCCAGGGAAAAACACACACTGTCAACTATAGCGCCAGGGAAAAACAACACACTGTCAACTATAGCGCCAGGGAAAAACAACACACTGTCAACTATAGCGCCAGGGAAAAACAACACACTGTCAACTATAGCGCCAGGGAAAAACAACACACAGGGAACTATAGCGCCAGGGAAAAACAACACACTGTCAACTATAGTGCCTGGGAAAACAACACACAGGGAACTATAGCGCCAGGGAAAAACAACACACTGTCAACTATAGCGCCAGGGAAAAACAACACACAGGGAACTATAGCGCCAGGGAAAAACAACACACAGGGAACTATATCGCCAGGGAAAAACAACACACAGGGAACTATAGCGCCAGGGAAAAACAACACACAGGGAACTATAGCGCCAGGGAAAAACAACACACTGTCAACTATAGTGCCTGGGAAAACAACACACAGGGAACTATACAGCCGAGGTAAACTATGCACATCAAGCGAAGATCGCTTCTACAAATAAGAAACTCTGCCCTAGTCGAAAACAGGACTCTAAAATAGAAAGCAAGCAACTACACAAAAACATAAAACATAATCCGTCATAATTTTCGTTTTGCTCTTCATCTTCTTAAACGAAAATAAAAAGATGAAGAAATAGTTTTCAACTTCGCACAAATATGAAACATAGACAGAGATATGGAAAAACACCAGAAAAATGTAACAAGGGGGGTGGGTGGGGGACTTATAGTTTTGAAAGGCAACAAGAAACATCCAATATTTCTGACGATTGTTAAGGAAAATAGATAAGACAAAAACAATGAAAAAAAAATAAACACAGAGAAAGCATTTATTTAGTAAAAGAACAATTTTTTTTATAAATAGGAAAAAGAGAAGCTTTCGTACAGTTTTGTAGGCAGTTCGTTAGCACGCTGTTCTTTCGTGGCTAAACTGCTGTTCGTCCTATCGGAGTCCGTGGTTCGAACCCCAGGTATTTCCCTTTCTTTCACGTCTCACTAAATTGCTTTGTCTACGAATATTTTTTCGAGGTTTAATCCTACAAAACTGTGTTCTCTTATTATGTAAAGATCCGCCGAGAAATACAGCTAATCATTAGGCTAATCCCTCTCTTCTAAAAAAGAAAAAGACAGCTTGTGACGATAATGATAATAAAGAACATGAGTCGTTTTGTTAATGATAACAACTCGTTCCTAACTAGGTTAGATATAATAGTTGTGTTTAGTAACTAGGAAGCCGGGTCTCCGAGAGAAAATATCTAGACCGATAGTAAACTCTCTCTCTCTCTCTCTCTCTCTCTCTCTCTCTCTCACCATCTTCCTTATATTTTATCATCCACCCAGGGCTCCTGGAGCCTTCTGGGCCTATTCTTTAAAACAAAGAAACCCTCCAAGACCCAGGAAAAACGCGCCAGCAAGACCCTTCTTCTAAATGGCTTGCTACAGAAGTGTCGAGTTTCTGTTCCCAGAAACACTTGTCTCTTGGTCATCGTTAGACGGGATCAGATGGTACAAAAATACCAAAGGACATCAATCCGTGTCAAGAATACCGCGGGATAAGCCACTGCTACATCAGTACCAAAGTCAAAACCTCTGTTGCAGAATTATCGAAGTACAGAAACTGAAGGAAGAAGGAAAGACATGGTTTGAGGTATCACGTCTTGCTCAAGACAGGATTGGCTGGAGGACCTTTGTTGATGTCTTATACTCCATTGGAAATGATTATTATTATTATTATTATTATTATTATTATGATGAGAAACTTCCGTTAATAGAATACAAATGTATAAGCCTCTGTTATAAGAATACAAATGTACAAACCTCAGTCACAAGAATACAAATGCACAAACCTTTGTTACAAGAATACAAAAGTACAAACCTTTGCTACAAGAATACAAATGCACAAACCTTTGCTACAAGAATACAAATGCACAAACCTTTGCTACAAGAATACAAAAGTACAAACCTTTGCTACAAGAATACAAATGCACAAACCTTTGTTACAAGAATACAAAAGTACAAACCTTTGTTACAAGAATACAAAAGTACAAACCTTTGCTACAAGAATACAAATGCACAAACCTTTGCTACAAGAATACAAAAGTACAAACCTTTGCAACAAGAAACATCCAATATTTCTGACGATTGTTAAGGAAAATAGATAAGACAAAAACAATGAAAAAAAAATAAACACAGAGAAAGCATTTATTTAGTAAAAGAACAAATTTTGCTTTTATAAATAGGAAAAAGAGAAGCTTTCGTACAGTTTTGTAGGCAGTTCGTTAGCACGCTGTTCTTTCGTGGCTAAACTGCTGTTCGTCCTATCGGAGTCCGTGGTTCGAACCCCAGGTATTTCCCTTTCTTTCACGTCTCACTAAATTGCTTTGTCTACGAATTTTTCGAGGTTTAATCCTACAAAACTGTGTTCTCTTATTATGTAAAGTCCGCCTTTGGCCGAGAAATACAGCTAATCATTAGGCTAATCCCTCTCTTCTAAAAAAGAAAAAGACAGCTTGTGACGATAATGATAATAAAGAACATGAGTCGTTTTGTTAATGATAACAACTCGTTCCTAACTAGGTTAGATATAATAGTTGTGTTTAGTAACTAGGAAGCCGGGTCTCCGAGAGAAAATATCTAGACCGATAGAAAACTCCTTCTCTCTCTCTCTCTTTCTCTCTCTCTCTCTCTCTCTCATCCCATCTTCCTTATATTTTATCATCCACCCAGGGCTCCTGGAGCCTTCTGGGCCTATTCTTTAAAACAAAGAAACCCTCCAAGACCCAGGAAAAACGCGCCAGCAAGACCCTTCTTCTAAATGGCTTGCTATGGAAGTGTCGAGTTTCTGTTCTCAGAACCACTTGTCTCTTGGCCATCGTTAGACGGGGTCAGATGGTACAAAAATACCAAAGGACATCACTCCATGTCAAGAATACCGCGGGGATAAGCCACTGTTACATCAATACCAAGGTCAAAACCTCTGTTGCAGAATTATCAAAGTACAGAAACTAAAGGAAGAAGGGAGACGTGGTTTGAGGTATCCCGGCTTGCTTACGACAGGATTGGCTGGAGGACTTTTGTTGATGTCTTATGCTCCATTGGAAATGATGATGATGATGATGATGATGATGATGATGATGAGAAACTTCCGTTACAAGAATACAAATGTATAAGCCTCTGTTATAAGAATACAAATGTACAAACCTCAGTCACAAGAATACAAATGCACAAACCTTTGTTACAAGAATACAAAAGTACAAACCTTTGCTACAAGAATACAAATGCACAAACCTTTGCTACAAGAATACAAATGCACAAACCTTTGCTACAAGAATACAAAAGTACAAACCTTTGCTACAAGAATACAAATGCACAAACCTTTGTTACAAGAATACAAAAGTACAAACCTTTGTTACAAGAATACAAAAGTACAAACCTTTGCTACAAGAATACAAATGCACAAACCTTTGCTACAAGAATACAAAAGTACAAACCTTTGCTACAAGAATACAGATGCACAAACCTTTGTTACAAGAGTACAAAAGTACAAACCTTTGTTACAAGAATACAAAAGTACAAACCTTTGCTACAAGAATACAAATGCACAAACCTTTGTTACAAGAATACAAATGCACAAACCTTTGTTACAATAATACGAAAGTACAAACCTTTGCTACAATAATACAAATGTACAAACCTTTGAAACACGGTTTTAGTACACTACTCTCTCATGACGAAGGTCGGGGGTTCGAATCCGGCCGGAGGTGCCCCAGTCACCCAGCTGTAGAAATGGGTACCTGACCTCTTCTGGAGTTGGAGAAGGAAAGGCAACCAGGTGTGATACTGACCATATCACCCTCTAGTGTACTGACAGGTCAAGGAAAATATGGGCACTAACACCATATCTCTATGCGCCTCTAAGGCACGGCAGGTTGCTTTTACCTGCCTACCTATCTGTTACATGGCTACAGATATACCGGAACTCTGTTACAAGAATATGAAAGAAACTGTGTTACATGAAGACAAATGTTCAAAATTCAATAAGAAGGATTAAAAATGTGGACCTAATTTACAAGAAAATCAAGAGACAAACCTCAAACTGTGAAATCTGACCACGGACTGTCATGTTCTCAAAACCTGCAGCTAGTCTTGGCGTGCTTGGTGCCAGACTCCGTAGTTCGGCTACCAGTTCCTTTGTTGCATTTCTCTGAGTTACGGGTATTCTGGTACATATGTGGAAGATTGGTGGAAAGGTATTTTAGCAAATGGAGTAATAAAGAAAGATGTGATTGACAAACAGAGAATCAGACAAATAGATAGACAAACAGGCAGACAGACCAACAGACAAGCAAGAAGATGGACAAGTACAAAAGCAAGCGATAGATACATACATACATACATACATACATACATACATACATACATACATACATACATACATACATACACATGGATGTATATACAATGGATGTATGTATGAAATTAAATACGTGTGTGCTCTTGTTATGAAGGATGGATGGATAGATGGATGAATCTCTTGATAGATAGATGGATAGGTGGTTGAATGACATGACAGACAGATGGATAGGTGCGTTCGATACATCCAGAGAAGTTGTACCTGGAAATTGAAATGGATTCGATAATGGCTTCCTCTTGCTCCAGAAGCGAACATCGGATTGTAACCAAGGGAGTGAAATCGGGTTCTACTATCTCAGGTACGACAGTCAGCAAGAGTTCACTCCCTGTCAGAAAACATTAATGAGTGAGTACCCTTTTGCATCTTCCTAGCAGGGCAGAGTGAGTGACCAAACTCTTTTCACAAATCTCAGACCTACATGTTCACAGCTGCCCCTTGTGCTAACGGTCTGTCATTGAGATGAAGCAAACTATTACCTTCTCTTTCGGTTGCCGTCTTTAGCTCTTGGCAGCAGTTACTCTAATGGAGCAATTTAAAAAATGCTTATATTGAACGAGCATTGTTGTCACAAGAGTTTCCCTTCTTTTCGAAGTGTGAGAAGTAGTCTTCTGAAAAAGCTCCACCACCAGGACAACATTGTGGTCTATAATCCGTTGTTTAAGCTTGAGTCATTCCAAACAAAAGCATTATCCTGCGTATACGACTGGAGTCTTGTTTCATAGATGTCATTTCTGACATTGTCATTAGAATTTCTAACTCTAAAGGACATTTCTCACAAACAAGTCTTTTTTTTTTACATAATTATTCGAGAAAACGTCTAACATCATAAACAAACAAAAAAAAACAAAACACAAACACAATGTTTGCTTTCGTTCCATGTGTTTCATAAGGCATTGAAAGCAAACATCACAAAGTGAAATAAGAATGTATAAACTAGGAAAAAAGTAGGAACATCTTTATTACTTAATAAGTACACAGTTGTGACGTTTCGGCATGAGCCTTAATCATACAAAAACACACAGGACAAAGAAATAGAGAGGGGAGATAAAGTATAAATTCACATGAATTCTATGTTTAAAAAAATGAATAGAGCACTTAGCTGTAACTTGTAAGAAGCTGTGTGTCAGAAATGCGCATAGTGGAGTGTAGAGAGTATTTAAATGGAGACTTGGGATATGTGATAGCTGGGTCACTTGGGATATGTAATAGCTGGGTCGTAACTGAGGGTGGTGGGTTGGGAAACCGTGGAGGGGAGAGAAAGCGATACAGTGGTAATCTAGACGGGAGAAGGTGAAGTATGTTATTATAGTTAGAGTAGAGGGGTTGTAATGTGATACTGTGAGGAGGTTCTGAAGTATCTGTAACAAGTGAGAAAGGAGTGGAACTTAGTGGGGAGGGATTGTAGAAGAGGAGAATGTTAGGTGTATCTGAATAACGAGTTCAAACCATGTAGTTACAGCATCCCATATTCCTGAATGTAGTGGTTCTCAAGCGCTTGGCGTCTTCTGTCATCTGCATGACATTGTTTGATGGCTATTGGGAAATCAGACTTGCCTCTGTGGTTTAGGTCATTGGAATGATTTGGGACTGGTCTCGAAGCATGCTGGGTGATATCGTACAGACGTTTCTGCATGCGGCCACATAATCTGAGGTCAGTTTCACCAATATACGTTATCCTGCATCTTTTGCATACAGTGACATGTATCACATTCCGGGACTCCTGGGGGATTAACAAGCGAGTCCCGCAATGTGATACATGCTGACTGTTGTAACCAAGATGGCCTGCTGCTGATGCATCCATTTGCAGTCCATCAACGATGTCTTTCAGTCATCTTCACCTTGGTCTTCCTCTCTTTCTTGTTCCCATTATGTACCATTCCAAGACGGTTTTCTCTAGATTATCATGACTTTTAATGTCTCCAAAATATTTCAGTATTCTCTCTTTAACTCTCTTTACTAGCCAGCCTTCTTCAATATTAAGTTCTTGTAGTATAGATATATTTGTTCTTTTTTTGTGTCCATGATATTTGAAGAATTCTTCTGTAGCATTTATGTTCAAAGGCATTTATGTGTTTCTCAGCTAATTTGTTAAGTGCCCAGGTCTCACAGGCATAAGTTGCGATGGGGAAGATGCATGTCCTTAAAATCTTATTTTCCGTGTAATTAGTAGGCGGTGGTAAAAAGTAATTAATGAACAATATATATATATATAATGGAAAAATACACATAGAAGGGACAGATAATGAAGAAGTCAATCAATCTGCATACCTTGGCAGCTACATAGACCAGGATGGTGACACTAGAAAGGAAGTTAGGATCAGAATTGCAATAAGATATATATATATATATATATATATATATATATATATATATTATATATATATATATATGGTGTAAGCTTTGAAGCATACTGGCTGGCTGAGTGGTTAGGTGTATACTAATCCGATGGGTTCAAGCCATGGGTACAACCACGCTAAAAAGACCCGGGGCCCACCCAGCCTCTAAAAATGGGTACCAGAGAAATCTGGAAAAGTTAATGTGGCCAGGCGTGATACTGACCACATCACACTTTCATGTGCCTTTGATCTAGGAAATACTGGCCCGACACCTTATTTCAGAAGATCATTTATACGAACTTTGAAGCATATACATCTGTGAAAGATGAAATACAGGTCACTCACTGGCTCCATAGAGTAGGAACGTAGATGTTAAAATAAGAACCAGCATCTTCTAGGACTGTCAAGAACTGCGCTGATCGGGTACGTCTTCCAGCTATAAGATGTCTCGGGTTATGTGCTTGTCTGAAAGGTGAAGCAAAATAGTGGATGAAGACAATGACGAAGGAATCGAGGAGGGGAGGGGGGTTGGTCTCAAATAAATATAATAATTACTGAGATTCATGACATGTTCAGCTTTATCGCAAGTTTACATCAAATCAAAGTTTCATGAATGGTCTTGACAAAGTTTTCTTATCTTATATCCTTCCTGTGCCGTTAAACGCCACATAGGACTCGCAAGGTAGTTCGGCAGTTTTTGCTGTCTTCGGCCAGTCTTTCAACCTCATCAAGGGATTTTATGACTATTAATTTGGCCTCTCTTTACAATGTCCTCTTCAGAGTTTCACACGGTCTGCCTCTTCTTCTTTGGCCTGTTGTGTTCCACTTGATAGCTTGTTTTGGGATTCTCTGACTGTTTCTTCTCATAACGTGACCAGCATAACAAAGTTTTACATGACATCAAAGTTTCATAAATGGTCTTGACAAAATGTTACATCAAATCAAAGTTTCTTAAATGGTCTTGACAAAATGTTACATCAAATCGAAGATTCATAAGTGGTCTTGACCAAGAGTTCTTTATCTTTTTTTTTCCATTTTACAATATCAGATCCCTATTGGATTATAAAATGTGTCTCCATTCTTCCGTCTCTAGACTGTCATCATCATCATCATCATCATCATCATCATCATCGACGTCATAGGCAGTACTGTAGGCTACCATTTTAACTTCAAGAGACGTGAATATTTTGGTTTTTACAATCAATGTTTTTTTTTATTTAAATTGTTCATTAACTCAGCCCTACCTGTCTATCTACTACCCTACCTGTCTATCTACTTTCCTACCTGTCTATCTACTGCCCCTGCCGACTATCATTGGCAATCTTTCCTTTCCACAGTTCTCTGATGGGAATGCTGAGTATAAGATGTACTGGCATTCTCTGTCCGTTCCATCTTGTTAGTCCGTCCAGCATTTTCTCTCTCTTTCTGTCTACCTCAGTCTCTTTTGCCCTCTAACTTTCCCCGCTGTCACAATGTATTCGCCTCGCCGTGGAACGTGTCCTTTGAATTTGGGTTGTCTTTCTTCTGACTTTTGTTCTTGTTTGTCTCGTCTCTGCAGTCTTTCTCAGAACCTGTTTAACCGATGTCTCTCCTGTCCCAGTATTCTGTGGAACCATATTTCAATGGTTTCTAGATTGCACTGTACTTCATCAATGACCGACCATATCTCACTTCCGTAAAATGTCTCACTAAAGTGCTTTGTGTAATATTTTTTCGAGGTCTAATCTTACAAAACTGTGTTCTCTTACTTTACTGTATGAAAGCCTTGTTGTTTCCTATTTATATTTTAAAAAAATGTTCCCAAGAGATGTTTTCTGTCCAATGTAAGCTATAATAAAGTATGTCGTTGATGAAGACAGACAAAGAGGCAGAAGAGCATCAATTTTTACTATGATTGAGTAATTCAGAGACAACCCCCCCCCCCCCCATGAAATGAGGGATATTAACGTGTTAAAAATATACACGTTTTATCTGTCAAAAATTTTACAAATATGCACGGTTGATCCAAATTAAAACCTTAAATTTTCTTCGCAAAATTTCTCTCTCTCTCTCTCTCTCTCTCTCTCTCTTTCTTTTACTTAAATGTGCTGAACCACGTGGATCTCAGTTCACCAAACGGTTTTCTCTGTATAAAACGTTATTTTACTCCAGTAAAGATAGTCATTTATATATGTATGTAGTTACTGTAATGTTAGTTATGTTTGTTATATGAGCAACATATTTGTAGGATGCCTGGAACAGAGTGAAAGTTGTATGATAAAGAGAAGAATATCAGACGGGCAAAAAAAAAAAGTCTTAACACTTTTGAAATAAAGATCAATCAGTCTCTCTTTCTCTCTCTCTCTCTCTCTCTCTCTCTCTCTCTCTCTCTCTGGACCTTTAGGTGCCTAAAGTACATGGATTTTCCGCAAGGGTTTTCTCACAAACACCTGTCTTTCGCCTTCCCCTCTCCTCCCACCCTGCCCAGGTGAGCCCTCTATTACTCAACATCCTCTCTCCTGTTCTTCTCCATGTCTTCTTTGGTCTGCCCTTACTGCCATGTCCATTTCAGCGCTATTTTTGGTAATGAGTCACCGGTCATCCGGATCACATGACCCAGTTATCGCCAACATCTTTCCTCAATAATAGGAGTCAGTGGTTCGTCTGCACTTCTGGCATCCTACTGACACAAAAATGTCATAATACTGCAACATTTTCTACATAGTTTTCTCTTTACTTTCGATGTGAGTTCGCCAGCGCTTACAACGTGCATGGATCTCAGTATTAGCAACCACACGTTCGCCGCGCCTGCTGCACATCTTCTTATGACTTAACTGAGTCTGGTTTCACTACTCGGTGTGTCAGATCTGGACAAGGAGAGTCAGGTACAAGAATTCAGGCCAGTTTGGAACTTCCTACTCTTTCTCGTGATCTTGCTGCCTTGACAGACACGCATTACCGTACTGAACCTTCATTAGTACATTAATTTCGATAGGTTTCAAACCTCCACTACAGAACCGCGGTTCCACTTTCTTCCATGCCATTAGAGACGCGGCCATCTTTGTAACTGCTATTATGACGCCATGTAGCTCTTTGACTCCGTGCTGCCACCTACAAGTTGTTCTTAGCGTCAACAGCAGCGATGTTCTGTAAACTTACATGACAGTAGGAGGGTGCTTTGAATGTCTACCTCAGTTTGTTCTGTAAACTTACATAAAAATGGGACGGTGCTTTGAATGTCAGTCTCAGTTTTAAAGGATCATTTCTGGATCATTTTTATTATTAATAATAGCAATTAAAAATGATAGAATCTTGGCATAAACAGAAACCTATTTTCCTGGCTACTTAAGCCACTTTATAAATTATTTTGAGCTCATTCATATACGAAAACAGCGATTTCAAGAACAAATACAGCAAAACGATAACTAAAATACTGATATATATATATATATATAGATATAATATATATATATATATATATATATATATATATATATATATATATTATATAACCTGCTACTTGATGAAGTCAATGCAGCTCGAAAAATTATGAATTAGTCACAGCCATTTTTAGTTATTTCATTTGACAAGGTAGACGTTGACACAGCACAGATTAACGTTTGTTTATAGTTTACATTTTGATAGGCTTTCATTATGCTGGACTAAGTAGATCTCAGTTTAAAAAAAACAGTTTCCTCTGCATAGAACTTTATTTTACTCCAGCAAATCCATCGCTCTTTATAGTTAACGTTGTTTACTTCACCATAACCATTAGTATCTCTATAGTTCGTAGAGTTTACAGCATTACTCTCTGTGGTTCGTAGAGTTTACAGCATTACTCTCTGTGGTTAGTAGAGTTTACAGCATTACTCTCTGTGGTCTATGGAGTTAGTTCAGGAAAACCTATGACCTTCTATAGTCTACAGAGTTAGCTCAGAAAAATTATGACCTTCTATGGTCTATGGTGTTTACTCCGTCAAACGCATTACTCTATAGTTCATAGAGTTTACTTACGCAGACTACATATAGTACTTCTGTACATATTTCATGGAGTTTACTTCATTAAAAAAAAAAACTCATTACTCTCTATAATCCATGAAGTTTACTCCATCAAACTCTTTACTTCTCTATAATACACTAAATATACTGAGACCAAAACGGGACATTTTGTTTGACCTCTAGTAAAAATATAACTACAATGAGTTTCACAAAAGAGTAAGAGATACACTTATAAACGTATTTAAAATATGATACTTAAAACAAAAATAAGGCATATCACATGAGTATACTTACATTTCCCAAATGTTACTTTATCGTGTGCATTCACACCCGGGGTATACTTCGTCTGATTATTAAAAATCTTTTTGTTCAGATTCTGTGCACGCCAAACTATGTGAAAGAAAGGGGTTATCAGTTTATATCAATTAACCCTAGAATTTATTGCACGCTTGGAGCTGGATTTTGAGCATTTATACTATAAGTCACGCTCAGCTGCTGCGTCATGTGACAGCAAATTTGTGTGACTAAAAGTGCGCCTGTTTCTTGTTTCGGTGTCAGGAACAAATGTTGCTTGTCAGATGTTTTGTACAAATGGGTAACAGGCCAAAAACTAGCCAAGTGAAGTATCGTTGAAGTGTTTCGTTTGAAGTGTTGCGAGTGTGTTACTGTCCTTGCTATTCTCGTAGAAGATAAAAAAAAAAACAGAGGCAGATAACTAAATGACCAGTGATGACGGTATCATCTGTCTAAACCGGTACGCTAGTACTCGCCTTCCACTTCTCGTGGAAGTACTTTCTGAAACACCGGTTTTCTCAACATTCGGTACTTTATACTTTTTTTTTAAGTAAAAATTAAACACTTTTCAAGCATCAACAGGAGTTAAATGTTTGTGTGATTTTTTTTTCTTATCTGATTTGTTACGAGATTTTATCTTTACAAAATAGTTCACATGCTGAAAAAAGGTCAAAACTGGCTGATTGTCCTCCACGCAAATTGAACATCATCACTACCCAACCGGTCCGATTATCCGACAACAGATTTCCCTTGTTGCTTTTTTTTAACTTTCATGTAATTTACCTCATTAAATCGAGTGTGCGGGAAGCATGAGAGATGGAGTGAGAAAGGGGAGAATGTAAGACGGGCCTGCGCGCCCAATTCTTCAATATTCTTTAATATAAATATCATTACTAGGTTTTCGATAATATAAACCGGTTATGTTAACTGACTTTCTCTGAAAATTTCGGTTTTTCTTTTTTTCTTACCGATGATTCATAGGTAATTGGCGGTTATCGCGAATATTGTAACTGACTGAGGTTAAGGGAAGCCATGGAGCGTTTATTTTTTTTAAGTGACGCAGCAAATATAAAGCTGTGCTGGCATCAGGCGTTTGATGTGATGATACGGCTGTCATTGAAGTAGTGGTCATTATCCATGATCTGATTTGAGCTGTATTTCTTGTTAGATTGCCTTGTCAGCTAGAAAATGTTGACAGGTTTGTATGTCAGCCAAGTCTGTGTGTTTGTCTGTGAGGTCTAGTGTAGTGTTTGTCTGTATGCCCCGTCTGTGTTTGTTTGTCAGGTCTAGTGTTTGTCTGTATGCCCCGCCTGTGTTTGTCTGTCAGGTCTAGTGTTTGTCTGTATGCCCCGCCTGTGTTTGTCTGTCAGGTCTAGTGTTTGTCTGTATGCCCCGTCTGTGTCTGTCTGCATGCCAGGTTGATGCGTTTGTCTGTGTGCAAGGTCTATGTGTTTGTCCGTGTGTCAGGTCTACGTGTTTGTCCGTGTGCCAGGTCTATGCGTTTGTCTGCGTGCCAGGTCTGTTTGTTTGTATGCCAGGTCTATGTATTTGTGTGCCAGGTGTGCAGATCTGTTTTTGTCTGTGTGTCAGTTCTATGTGTTTGTTTTTCTGTAAGATCTATATATTTATCTTCTGCCAGGTCTATATATTCTGTCTGTCTTCCAAGTCTGGCTACACCAGTGAAAATATTTTGTGTGTGCCTTTTATCACTTTAAAAGCAAACTTAAGCTTGTGGAGCATGATTCTCCCGAAGAAGCTGCGATATCTGGCATCCAAACAGCCTTCACCACACAACACAAAAGACCTCCAGCCACGTAGATCTAGTGTTTGGTTTTGTTGACTGCGACAGCCGTGCCCGTCTTGATAGCCTCTGTTCTTATTTTCTCCGATTATCCTTCAAGTTAAGTATATGTCAGTCTGTCCCTGGGAATGTCTGTCTTAATGCCTGTTAACCCAACATTCAGCGCTCCTGTTTACCTCTGGATATATCCATACCTGTCTAAATCTGTCCAGCAATATCTCTTCTTCCTAGCACCCTTGTTTACCTCTGGATATATCCATACTTGTCTAAATCTGAAAATTAATATCTTTTCTTCTTCTTCTTCTTCTTCTTCTTCTTCCTCTTTCAGAGGCATCACGGCTCATTGCTACAGATAAAGGTCGCCTCTATTCCTTTCTATTCCTAATCTTCTCTCTCCAGTTGGTGGCACCAATATCTTTTATATCCTCTTCTATGTTGTCTTCCCATCTCTGTCTTGGTCTACCCCTTGGTCTTGTTTCCCCTCATCTCTTGTGCATGCATCATTTTCGTTTGTCTGTTCTCTTCCATTCTTTCTACATGACCCAACCAGCGTAGTCTGTTCGGTTTCAAGACATTTATAATTCGTTAGGATTTACGTAAGCTGTTCAGTACAGCGTTCTTTCTAGTTCTCCATTTTCCACTGTTGACATCGTTTATGGGCCCAGAAATTCTTCTTAGAACCTTGATCTCTCTCTCTCTCTCTCTCTCTCTCTCTGAACCTTATGTGCCCAGGGCACATGGGGCTTCCGCAAGGGTTTTCCACAAATGCCTGTCCTTGATCTCAAAGACCTGTAATTGTTGTTTATCTTTCTTTGTTGTATTCCACATGACGGCTGGTCTTATTATGGTTCTGTAGGTTATTTTGGAATTTTGAGTCAGGATTTTGGGTTTTAATAGGTGTTGCAAGGCAAAGTATATTTTACCCCCTATCTGTATTCTGCTAAATTTCCTCGCTTACTGTGTTGCTTCTGTTGAAGGTTGTGCTTAGATATTTGTATGTTTCTGCTTTCCTGATGATCATATCTCCAACATTTATATAATCTGGATCATTCTGCCTCTGGTCTCTTGATATCGCCATATACTCTGTCTTATCTTGGTTAAAGGTCAAGCCCATTTTTAGTGCCACGTGTCTCAGGTGTATGCAGGTGTTGACGACTTCTTACCTAGTTTCCCACACTAGGTCCATGTCATCAGGGTATCCTGGTATTTTAGCTTGTTTTTTTCTGTACTGCTTTCTTCTTTGACTTTTCTGACTATCTTTTCCAGTACCAGGTTGAATAGTAATGGAGTTAACGTATCACCTTGTTTTAAACTAGTTCTTATAGAGAAGAGGTCTGCTTTCTTTCTTTATATATTGTATATTTTGCGAATCCTCCATGCACATTCTGGTCATATTAATTAATTCATTCATTCATTTATTTGCATGTCCCTTGCGGAACTTTCCCTCCCTAACAGCAGTAGGCCTCTCGGTTGTGGGCAAGATGCCCTGCTGCTGATGCATCATTTGCAGATCATCAACGATGTCTTGCAGCCATCTTCGCCTTGGTCTTCCTCTCTTTCTTTTTCCCATTATGCACCCTTCCAAGACGGTTTTCTCTAGATTATCATGACGTTTAATGTGTACAAAATATTTAAGTTTTCTCTCTTTAATTCTCTTTACTAGCCAGCCTTCTTCAATATTAAGTTCTCGTAGTATGGATATATATATATATTTTTTTTTTGCGTCCATGACATTTGAAGAACTTTTCTGAAGCATTTACATTCAAAGGCATTTATGTGTTTCTCAGCTGTTTTGTTAAGTGTCCAGGTCACACAGGCATATGTTGCGAAGGGAAAGATGCATGCCCTTAAAAATCTTATTTTTGTAGTTCTGTCTGTTCTTCTCCACAGATTCTTTAGTTGTTTTACTTTCTGAAGAGCAATAGATGTCCTCCTTTTAATTTCCCTCATTGTATCTCCATTATTAGTTAGTAGTGATCCAAGATATTCAAAACCCTCCACTTCTTCCAGTTTTTCCTCATTGATACATATTTCAGCTGCCTTGTTTGTTTTGTCAGTTGTCATCACTTTAGTTTTCTTAGCATTAAGATAGAGGTTCTGCTCTTCGCTGTTCTTACGGACTGACATAATTAGTTTTTCCATTCCTTTTTGTGTTGTGAACAGTAATACAGCATATCTAATCTCTGGTATTTCATAACCTTCAATTGTTATGGCATCGTTCTTTGTCTACATCTTTTCTAACATTCCTCATTATATTTTCAGTATACAAGTTAAATAAGTAAGGCGAAAATATGCACCCCTGACGGACCCTTGTTTTATGTCAAACCAAGTTGTTGTTTCACCACTTATTCTTACTGCTGCTTGTTGATCTAGATACAGCAGTGATGTTAATTGTATCAAATGTGTTGGAAATCCCATTTTTTCCATTATTTCCCAAATTTTCTGGAGTTGTACACAATCAAATTCCTTTGAGTAGTCTATAAAGACTAAATATAGATTCACATTAAACTCTTTGTATTTCTCTCTTATTAATCTTATATTGAATATATGATCTCTTGATCCTCTTCTTTGCCTGAAACCAGCTTGGGTCATATTGACTTCTTCTTCTATTTTCTTACGAAGTCTACCCATTATGATTTTTAACAGAATTTTACTGGCATGACTAATCAGGGCAACAGTTCTGTAGTTTGTGCATAATTTCAAGTTACCCTTTTTTTGGCAGTGGTATGAATACAGTTCTTTTCCATTCTTTTGGCCAAATACATGAATGCCATATCTTTTTACATAGTGCATGATAGATTGTTGCACATCCCATTCCTCCTGTTTTAATAAGTTCAGCTGTTATCTCATTGCATCCTGGTGATTTACCATTTTTCAGATTCTTTATTGCCCATAAAACTTCTTCTATTGTCGGTTTGGGTTCTTTCTTCTCCAATAATAATTCACACTGTTGATTTCTGCTTTCACAGTCAGTTGTTTCATACACTCCTCTGCAATATTCCTTCCATCTTTCTAGAATTTCCCCTGTCTCTGTCAAGGTATTCCCCATCTTGTCACAAATTACATTTAGCTTAGGTGTGACATTTCTCATCAATGTCTTCATTTCCTTACACATTTCACTATCTCTTCCACAATTCTGATGTCCTTCTATTCTTTCACAGCAATCTTGTATGAATTTTTTTTTCTGTGCGTCTTTTCTTATGTTTCTTCGTACTTCGTATTTATATTTCTCTTTGTTGTTGTTTGTCACTTTCAATTGCGTCTTCATATCTCTACGTTGTTTTATCAGTTCTAGTGTGCCTGCTGTAATCCATCCATTCTTTTTGTGTTTTCTTTACTGGAACCATGTCTTTAGCTGTTGTTATTAAGATACCTCTGGCCTAATTAATTTATTAGGTATCTCAGATTCTTTCATAATTTTACATAAGCTGCCCCTATCTATGCTGCCATAATCTTCCTGAAATCAATGAAGATATTATGTACTTTTGTGCTCTTTGACGTAGATAAAATATTTGGTCTACGGTTGATCTGTTCTTCCTGAAACCAGCTTGATGGTCTCCCACTATGTTCTCGCTGTATGGTTTTAATCTATTTAAAAGTATAATAGATAGTAGTTTGCAGCTTGTTTGTAGTAAGGACATTCCTCTGTAGTTTTCGCATTTGCTCTTATGGCCTTTTTTTAAAATCTGGGATCAGTAATGATTCTCTCCATTGAGTAGGGAGTAGTTCTTCTCCAGCAATATCTTAACAACAATTTTTATAAAACATGGCAACTCAGGAAGACCGCATTCGGTGCTAAGAGGACATGCCCGCAACTATCCAGTTTTCTCACAAGAAAGATGTTACTCCTGACGTGCCAAGAGAAGATTGTAAGAAAAGATAGTGCCCATTCGCCTGACTCTCGTTCTGATTATTATCATGACCTTGACCTCATTGCGAACGTCATTAATTTCATCATCATGATTTAAAAAAAACACAACAACAACAAGAACAACACAACAGTTGTATTAGCTATTTATGGAAGAAAATGTATTTATCAACTCTTTATTGTGTGTGTGTGTGTTTTGTTTTTTTTTTGCTGTATGCTCGCACATTTTGTGAAATATTATAGCAGCGAGAGGTGATCTCATTCTTTTGATCGATTGTAGCGCCATCTGGTTCTACTCTCATCGCTGACGTGGCTTACACGGACATGTTGACTCACAGAGCCAACGCGTGCACAGAGCGACCATGAGCAGTGATACATTAGAATATAAACCCGGGGATTTGTCTCATAATAATCTATTACTATGATTTTTTTTTTTTTGCTTTCGTATGCACAAAAACTATTTTGTTATTTGAAAAATAAATGATCACTTGTTGGTCTTCTCTTATCTTTCGCTTATCCTATCTTTCCCTTATCCTTTTTTCTTTTCTTTTATCCGCCTTTGGGGTGGAGCAGTTACCTCGGGGCAACTGAACACAGCCAGTCAAGGTGCCTCTATCTCAGCCAACTTACAGAAGTAAGACGTACTTTACGAACGATATATATATTTTTTTTGGGGGGGAGGGGGGCAAAACGGTTCTTTCTCTTCTTACCCCACCCCGCCCCTCCCGTGATGGAGTTCACTGACTCTGTATCTTCCCGTTATTGACGGGCCCACTGGGAACGAACAAAGGAAGTTAATTTACAAATAAATAAACAAATAAATAAAATACTAAACTTAATAAGTGGAGGGGGGAGGGTGGAAGCGGCAATAGTATAAAAATGGCGGGCACAAAAGGAATGACAGCTGCTGTAAAACTGCTTCTAGTAATGAAAATAGTTGAGTATATGGTTCAGTTTTACAGAGAAAAAAAAAAAGATAGAAAGAACCAGAAAAATGGGGTGGAAACAAGAATGGCAGAAAGCAAAATGAGTACATATAAATGAAGGCCATACAACATTCCAATACTATTTAAAAAACGGCGGCCATCACTTGCAATATGCGGCAAAGAAGACCAACCGCCCTCTTTGTTCGTTGATTGTTTAGTCAAGGGATCAATCAAACCCATCGAAATTCATCGAAGGATTGAAAGTGAAGAACGGTGACATAAGCCTGTCACTGCAGCAGCTGTATGAATGGAGTAAGGAAGTTTCGAGACAGCGTTAGTTCTGCGATGCGACTCTCCTTGGCCAGGTCAGGCACACAAGAGTAGTGTAGCCAGAGGTCAATGTAGCAGTGGAAGCCATGGTTGGGGTGAGGGGGGGGGGGGGGGGAATCGGCGCGTGACAGTGAATGAAATAGCCCCTTATTTGGTTACGAGCCATGGATCAGCACATTTCGTTGTTCACGATGTTCTGCGGTTCTATAACGTCTCAGCGAGATAAAAAAATTTAAGGTTTTATTTGACACTCCGTCATATATATATATATATTGTATATTTACTTACATATAAATAAGGTGTGTTCCGTAAGTAATGAGACTTATTTTATTCAGCCAATCAGTAGTGCTGGGGGTGGGGAGTGGGGGGGGGGGGGGGGAGACAGATTCTCCGGGCTTGAAGGTTATTGGGGGATGTTAGGTTAAGGATCGATATCTTGTCATTTGGCTCTGAGCTTTTACAGAATGCGAATCGCTTGCGAAGTGGACAGCTGTTTAAGCGTCGCGTAAGGGTCAAAATGCAGAGGATTGTCGAGCCGCCATACGCGATAAAGTTTTGTGTTAAATTTGAAAAATCCACGACACGAGACGCTTCCTGTGATAATAAAAGCCTAAGGGAAGGATGCTTTATCGAAAGCACAAGTGGTTCGGTGGCACAAGACGTTCAACGAAGGAAGAGAGAGCGTCGAGAATGAACAACGCACAGGGTGCCCATTAACGTCTCACATTTCCGACAGTGCTGATAAGCTGAAAGCGATTTTGGACTCTGAGGTCTTGGGTTAATAGCAGATCAAATGGGACATCCAAAATTCACTGTGCAGGAAATCGTTACGAAAGAATTGCACCTGCGGAAAATTTGTGCCAGATTGCTTCCTAAGGTTTTTAGCGAGGAATAGAAGAAAAGCTATGTGTCGATTTCTCGTGAGCTTTTGGACCGTGTGAGGAGTGAACTTGACCTTTTGGAGAAAGTGATAACCAGTGATGAAACGTGGGTCTTTGAGTACGATCCATAAACAAAAAGATAACCGTGAGTGGCACACTACCGAGTCTCCTCTACCAAAGAAGGCTCGAATGTGCAAATCGAAGATGAAACCGATGCTCATTGTCCTTTTTGACATTAAAGGTGTTGTCCATAAGGAGTTCGTATCACCCGGACAAATGGTCAACGCAGCAGTTTACGTGGAATTGCTTAAACAGCTGAAGAGCAGAGCCTCGTGTGTCTGCCCGGAGATCGCCAGCACCTGGGTTCTTCACCACGACAATGCGCCGAGCAATGCGTTATTGCTAGTGAGACAATTTCTGGCGAAACAAACGGTGGCAAGACTATGCCAATCTTCCTACAGCCCGGACTTGGCCCCTGCTGACTTATTTTTGTTTCCACGGCTCAAATCAAGGTCGAAATGCCACAATTTTTTTTACTGTTAATGACGAGCGCTTGCAAAGCTGCACAGCTTTGCCTTGATGAGTGCTTTGAAAGAGATCCTCGTTCAAGAATTCTAGGCGAGTTATGACGCGTGGTAGAACTGCTGACAACGGTGTATTGATGTTCAAGGATATTACTTCGAGGAATTTTAATTACATATAACTATATCTTGAACAAATCGAATTTCATGGAATCAGTCTCATTATTTACCGCAGTATATACTGTCTGTCTTACTGTATATATATCTAGTATATTTATATACTTGTGTAGTATATATATGTGTATAATATATACATATATTATAGAGAAGACTGTATTGGAAGGATACATAATGGGAAAAAGAAAAAGAGGAAGACCAAAACGAAGATGGCTGCAAGACATCTTTGACGATCTGCAAATGGATGCCGCAGCAGCAGCAGGCCATCTTGCTCACAATCGAAAGGCCTACAGGAGTGCTGTTTGGGAGACAAAGTTTCGCAAGGGACATGCAAATGAATGAATGAATATACATATATATGTATATATACCAACAAACTAACAGAACACGTTGTGTTAAGTCTCTTAAGCTTACATTTCATTTTAACACCAAGAATAAAACAGTCCAGGTGATAAAAACGGACTTGTATCACATTAGTACCGTGGAAAGTAACTCAGTCCCCTAAAAAAGGAGGAGGGGGGGCGGAATATCCACCTGTAGAATGCCTCTAAGGCATGGCAGGATTACCTTTACTTTTACCTTTTTTTAGAATGAGACGCACTATTTCGCGCTGCACACAGACCGCTGTCGGTGAAATGAGGAAAAATATTTACGTGAGGGATAGTCACGTAGATAAGGGACATCGACCAACTCTACACCTTGTTTAAAAAAAATACCCATTGATGATTCTAATTCAGAGCATTACACATTATCTGTACATAGTTCAAGACCTGTTATGTGGCTTTTTCCCCCACTAGACGGTGGCGTTTCCCTCCACTAGACGGTGGCTACCCCTCCCCACTAGACGGTGGTTTTTCCCTCCACTAGACAGTGCCCCCCCCCCACTAGACGGTGGCTTTTCCCCTAGACGGTGGTTTTTTCTCCCACTAGACGGTGGCTTTTTCTCCCACTAGACGGTGGCTTTTCCCCTAGATGGTGGCTTTTTTCTCCCACTAGAAGGTGGCTTTTTTTCCCACTAGACGGTGGCTTTTTTTTCTCCACTAGACGGTGGCTTTTTCTCCCACTAGACGGTGGCTTTTTCTCCCACTAGACGGTGGCTTTTTCCATCCACTAGACGGTGGCTTTTCCCCTAGACGGTGGCTTTTTTTCTCCCACTAGACGGTGGCTTTTTCTCCCACTAGACGGTGGCTTTTTCTCCCACTAGACGGTGGCTTTTTCCCCCGCCAGACGTTGGCTTTCAGCTGTAATGAGATTTGAAATTTGACCCGTCGACGTCCAGTTCAACACACGGTCCACGTAATTGATGGACGCAAGCAAACTACAGCTGACACATTGAGGGGAGGGCATTATCTCATTTATTGTTACCTTTTCTCCCCGCCCGTCCCATGTACTGTTCCCTCAAAAAAAAAAAAACTAAACACATTCTAAATAAACTATTAAAACACCGAACGTAAAATATATAAAAACATTTATGAGGTAAAGAGCAAGGAATGTAAACTGACAGAAGTTAAGAGATACACCAGTGTGTGTTGTTTTTCCCTTATGGCGTTACTGTATGGTGCAAGTTGTCCAGTCGTGCAGTATTGTTTCTTGATAACATCTCAAATGATCAGAATGAGATATCGTTTGTTACTAGTATGCTTTTAGTCACATTTCAGGCATTTACAATGTCTTGATGTGAAAAAAAAAACTATTTGTAGACTGGCGCTGTTTAAAGACATTGACTAAAGACACGTTTCATCATCATCACCATCATCATCATCATCATGTTCTATGCCTGGAGGCGTTGAGGTGTTTCTCAACAGTTTCCGATCTTTCAGTTTGTTTTTTTTTCCCCATCAGTTCTGTTGTTTTGCTTTTCCTAACCCCAGTTTGCCAAGCCATCTAAGATTTTCCCTTTAGGTCTACCTCTCCCTTTCCTGCCTTCAATTTTCCCTGCTGTCACTTCCCTCCTCTTCTCATTTACACGGCAAATAAACCTCGATTGTCTCCCCTGTAATGTGTTTATTAATGACGCGTTTACTCATTTTATAACACCTTGTTTCTTCTCGCTTTTTCAAAAATATCAGTACCTATACAAAATCTGCACATATTTATACATATTTTTTTCTTGGTTAAACGCCTTTCCAAAGTCAATATTTTTCTAAATTTCATGTTATTTTTTTCTAGATCTGTCTATAAGTATTAACACGTTTGTGTAGTTCTATTTCATGTGTTGAAATGCTGAATATTACCAAATGGCATTTCATTGTTGTCAAAATGAATGCCACGTGTTTGTCATTGTGAAGTTTCGTCTTAACCATCGCCGTTCTTTGGCTGGTACTGCCCAAAGACTAACAGAATGTCCGCAGCTGGAGTTATGAATTTTTGTTAAGTGCTACCGCTACCCGACAGCTAAACCTTCTCAAATTAAGTTACTTCAGTAAGGATTTAGTGGCTGGTCATATGTAGTTGATTACACGTATTTTGTCATATATTTCGTTGTCCATCTGTAGTATTTCAGTATTGCAGTGTTTCGCAGTCGTCGTTCGCTGTAACACGACGAAATCTCAGCCTTTCTCGCAGGTCGTTAAGCAGCTACGGAAGTGCACAAATTTCAGTTGGTTCTTTCACAGTTCCAACTATCGTGGCATTCTCTTTCGAGATCTGAAATCGGCTTACGTCTTCATTTCCTAGGGCGCTATTGACTGGCATTCTCTTAAGGTGGCTGGTCGTTCTGGAACTTGGCAATAATTCCTGTCACGTTCAGGGATGTTCGGAGTGCAAGCTTCATATTGTCTCCCTTTGAAGCTGCGCGTTCGTCCAAGTCTGTCGCTTGTCGAAGCTTCATGAGAATGTGCCTTATCCCCGGCCCGCATCTGTTTTCTTCGCTGTCTATCTTTAAGACTCCTTCGTCCTGGAACTGTTCCTCTGCGGTAAGGGTCGAGTGCTCTGTTTCTGCTGTGCATTCAGAAATGCATGTCGGCTCACTCTCCGTTTTTCTGCCCAGTTCTTTTCTTCTTCTTCTTCCCCAGGATGATTCGCCGGCCTTGTCGTTGCTGGTTCTGCGGGCAGGATCTGAACAAGTTTCGGGTTCTCCGAGAATTCTGCTGGCCGAGGTCGATGTGTCCATCCTGCAGCTTGTGGTCATGCTTGACTGACGGTTGAAATTTAGCCTCATTTCGCTGCAGCCCTCGTGCGCCGGGCTTGGCGTTAAAGTACTTGCCAACAGGCGACCGTACTCATGGGAGTTTCCTACATCTTCCACGGACTCATCGTAATGCCTGTCTGTGGAATAGTCTGCTTGTCTCGAGATGCCACGCCGCTGAGCGTATCTTTGTTTAGGGTTTCCCTTTCTTACAGCCATGCTGTTTGTACTCGTCTTGCTACAGCGGAATTTGCTTGACAAACCTTTCGCGGGCCTGCTGCTGGATGTTTCGCCTGCTGTTGGTTTGAACACGAACTTCCAAACGTCATTGTCACTGCTAAGAGCGTCTGAGGGTGTATTGTAACTTCGGGCAGGCTTCTCAAATTTCAGGTTGAGCGCAGTCTCAGTCTCTGTCTCGGCAGACAGGCTGGACATGCCGTAGGTGGCTGATGATGGCGTGCTAGGCAACGGTAAAGAAAACGGAACCTGCAGACTGCTTCCCCAGATGTTGGATGAAACATCGGCTATGTGGCCCTTGCTGCTGGCCTTCTCTTCAGTAAAGTTCAGTTCTTCGTGTTGACTGAAAGGTGTTGTTTCCTGCGAGGGAATCTTTCTTTCTAACCCTGGATGCAGCGGCGGCTTTGAACTATTGTGACCGGTAAAGACCCCATGTTCTCGTTGTTTTTCTGGCCATACTGCTGGACGTTCTTGAGGCTCCGCGGCCACAATCTTAGTACAGTAAGTGTTTGAGTTACAGGGGGAGTCCTCAGAGGAACTGCTGGACCTATCCGACGAGACGAAATTATTGGGATCGGATGTTTCGATAAACCACTCCACAAAAGACGACAACGGAACCTGGGGCAGCTTCTGAATAAGAGAACCGACCAGCCTTGGCGTGGTTGAGGAAATGTTCTCAACTTTGGAAATTTTTGTTGGCGGCGAGTTGTTGTCTCCTGTCCCTGCTCGTTTCATTGAGTTGTTGCCGCTGTTGCTAGGATGGGATGACTCTGTCTCTGTGGAGGTCTCCTCTCGTTGGCTGGCCACCACACTCGTATTTTCCTCGTGGAGTGAGGAAATGTGTTCTGTATGGAAGTTTGAAACTTTCTCGTCTTGTTTTTCGTATATGAAACTTCTTCCGCTGTGTGTCTGATCCGCTGTAGCACAGCCGGATGTTCTCATTTCCGTACTGGTCCAACATAACGGGGCTGCTTTGTTTGCTGTGTTTGTAGAATTACTCCCGAAATGAGAGTCAGCAGTTTTCTCATGCCTGGTGCTCTCGCTTCCTGAGGTGGAGCTTTCTTGTTCTGGAAAATTTAACTGGTCCAGTTTCCGGCTCAGCGCGTCTTCACTGTCTTCTACTGGCAAGGGCGCGGGGTCATTCCCTGCAGATGGAAAAGATATGTCCCTGTTTGTTGATTCAATATCACTGACAAGAGTCGAACTCGCCCCACCTCTTGTATAATCTGAACTATTCATCGTGCTCTCGGTAGCAGAGGGTTCGGTGTAAGATCTGGTAAAGCTTCCAACCGGAAACCCAGAAGAACTGCTTCGCTTGAGCTCCTCACGCAGCCTGAGTGCCCTTCTGACCCTCCTGTCTATTTCTTCTATGTTTGCTTTTGTCCATACCGGACGTATCACGCAGAGCTTCCTCAGCTCAGACAGCCTCGAGGACACAATGCTCGACCCACTCGTTCCCAGGGTATCGGCCCTTCTGCAGAAGGAAGATTCTTCCGGGGCTGAAGAAGTTCCTGTCGTGGCTGAGTATCTGCCCATGCTTGTGTCCAGTTTCTCAGTGTCGCCAGCCTCGTGAGAAGCGACAAAACCAAGGCCATGAGTTTGTTGGTCTGCGTTATCAGATGTACATGTACTCTCATAGATATCTGTTTCTTCCAACGTATCGCTGCTG
Source organism: Achatina immaculata (assembly GCA_009760885.1). NCBI lineage: Eukaryota > Metazoa > Mollusca > Gastropoda > Stylommatophora > Achatinidae > Lissachatina > Lissachatina immaculata. The sequence goes on along the minus strand of CM019716.1, from coordinate 20,147,891 downwards.
TGTTCTTTCTCTCTTTTCCCAGGCCAGCTGTTATTCTCCAACATATCTGCACTGTTAAACGTATCTCTGTTCCCAAGGTCACTTGCAACAAAGGCTCTATTTGGTTTCAAAAACTGAGGCTTTCGTATCAGTTTCTCGTCGGGGCTTTCCTGTTCCGTCGGTCTTGACTGACCCTGGCCGGGCAACTCTGGCAGCGTCCGTCGTCCCACTTCGCCTCCGCCTGACAGCTTCCCATCGCCAGCTGGCGCTTCTGTGCCACGTTCATCTTGTTCCCACGCTTGTGGCTCTTCTCTGACGTTCTCGGCGCTCAGATGACCTTCTCCTCCGCTCTTACAAACTTCTTGGACATCTTGTGAGCTGGAAGACGCCGCATCTCCGGGTGAAAGATCTACCATTCCACGACGACTGTGCTCCACGTGCAATGTTATTTTATATGGTTCTTTGTCAGCAAATATCCCTCGCTGCGGGGTTCTAGTACAGTCTTGCCTTTGCCCGTCTGCACATTTCTCTTCTACGTCTGACACTGGAATGCTGTACTCGCGATGCAGCTCCTGTTCCAAACATCCGGTTGTTAAAACTGTTTGACTTCGTGTTTCCGTGTCCGGATTTGTCGCGTATCCTTGACCCAGTAACGAAGCAGGCTGAGTAGCCATTGGTATTAGCGGAGCTAAGGTGAGATCATCTGAAGAAGTCTTTCGGCGCTGTCTGTGTCGAGAAAGAATTTGCTCCTTCAGCTTTCCTTTCTCTCGAAACAGCTTCGGCTTTACGAGGCGTTTGCTCACTTTCAGACGCCGGGAAGTGCTCTCGGTTGCCGCGCCCAGTCGAGGGCTTGTCTGAACAGCCACGTGAGCAGAGTTCACCGAGGTGTCTGTCTGCGTCATGTGACTTTGAGTACTTGGAGCTGTGGCTTCGGCTTTTTCTTTTCCTTCAGCTCTGGACATTTGATTTGCGAAGGTAAAGGATTTCCCTTTCTGTTTAACCTTGGCCAGAGAGCGGAATGACTGCCGGTCTAAAATTAATGGAACTCTGAATGACACGGATCTACGAATCCCTCGTAGTTTAGCAAGAAAGACGTCGTTCTTTACAAATCCCAGTCGGCTCCGAGAGAAATGGGGTATTTTGGTTCCTTTCGACTTGAATGCCGAGTCTCTGATCGCGGTTTCCCCCTTTGCAGTGAACTTTTCTTTCGGTGAATTTTTATTATCAGTATTTTCAAGTTTTCTGTGTGCAGAATCTGTAGCAAAGAATGAATTGTGTTCGTTATAAAGGTCAGAAGCACTATCTATATTACGGTCCTTTCTAATTAAAACAACAGCATTTTCCTTTGATTTTTCGGAACTGAGTGCTATATTCTGGCTCCCTCGATCTGTTAATCTTCCACCCGTGTGAGATTTCTTTGCGCGCCCTGGAGTTGCAAATTCAGCACCTGTTTGTCTTTGGCCCATACATTCATGAATGTTTCGGATATTAGTTTCCCCTGATGTTGCTTTTGCTTTCGTTGTGTGCTCCAAAGCATGTCCTTTGTTTTCATGTGCCATATTACTTTCTTGTGCGTTACATGCCCGATTCTTCGTGAGATCTCGCGCAGTATGCCCTGGGTTTATTTCCTCTTTCATCTTATTTTCAGGTGCGTGCTCGGCGCTTATCTTGTTTCTGTCTGTCTGTTCTTGGAGAGTACTTCTGGATGTTGTGTCTTCTTTTGTGACCAGCGCAGTGTTTGTTTGTCTTCCGGTTTGATTAACAAGGCCACATGGTACTGTTGAATTCCCTTTCGTTTTGTGTTCTTCGTTTGTATGTTCCTGAGTTTCCCGCTCTGCTACACTATGCCCTGTAGCTCTCTGCTCTGTGCAGGTGCGTCTTACAGTTCCTTTTGCTGCTGATGTTCTTGTAGTCATGTGATCTGAAGTTGCATTTCTCGATGGCTGTATTGTATTTGTGTTTTCTGTGCCTGTTCTGTCTGCATTTGTGTGCTTTGACGTTTTGAGCCCCAGAATTAAATGTCCTATTGAAGTAGGAGGTTTGGTTTCATGCTTGGATATCGTACCTCCTACATTTGAGTGTGGCAGAGTTGTATGTCTAAACACTGAGTGCCCTAAAGAAGTATGCATTGTATCCTTTTGGCCTGGTTCTATCTGTTCTGTAGAGGTGAACGCTGTAGTTACTGGTTCTATTGTCTTGTGCCTTTTATGCAAATGGTGCGCTGTAGAAATATACCCCGATGACATGTTACTCGTAGTTTTAGTCCCAAATCTTTTGTCCAGTGAAGTAGCTTGTGATGGAGCTAAATGCTGCAACTGATGGCCTGCAGTTACCTGTTCAGACAAGATACGTCCTGGAACCACGTGCTCTGCTGCTCTATTTCGGTCAGATGTTTCATCTGATACAGCTTGTCTAGATGTGGGGTGTCCAGTGCTTGCTGTCTTTGAAACTGCTTGATCAGTACTTGAATGCCTCTGAGCTGCGTGCCCTGTGGACGTGTTGGTAGCGGTTCCATGTCGCAGTGTTGTATAACGACCTCGCGCATTTCCCCGAGTTGTGTGCCCCTTAGACATCAGTCTGCCACCGCAGTGGGCAGATACAGCGGGTCCAGTGGATAAGTTCCCTGTAAACTTATAACCTGCTGTTGTATGCCCTATATTTGAATGCTCTGTGTCTATATACCCCGATGCTTCGTGCTCTGTAGGTGTATAAACTGGTTTAGCAAGATGTCCTGCTGGTCTATGTGCACTTTCTGCACGTTCCAATGTTGCACGCTGTATAGCTGTGGGCAGTACGGGGACATATTTACATGCTGTGTGTTTGATGTTCGTGTGCGCTGCTGTCTGGCGGCCAGTTGTTATTTTACCAGAGTGGCTGAGCTCTGCGGCAAGGATTCCCGTCAAGCGCTGAGCAATAGATTTATAACCTGTACATGTTTCTTCATGCTGGCAATCTTCTGCCCCTCCTGCATGTTCATGAGCTGTACCTGTATGCCCAACATTTTCATGCCCTCCATATGTATGTCCTGTAATTTCTTGCTCTTCTGAACGCCCTCTGCCTTCAAGCTCTGTAGCATTTTTATAACCGTCAAACATAAGCCCTGCATTTACTTCCAGTATGTCAATAGGTTCTATATTAGAGCTGGGCAAGACTGCTGTTCTTGATACTGGGGGAGCAGCAGGCTTTTGTCTGGCTGTTGAATGTCCTCTGGGCATTTTATCCTTGTCCTCCTTATGCAAGGTCTCTGTTAACGCTCGCCCTGAAGTTGAACATTCAGCTTCTACGTGGTCAGAGCAGGGATTTCCTCTCTCTGCCTGCTCTGAGAATGTGTTATTCCAAGTAAAATGTCCCGCTGAGCCTTGTTGTGTGGATACGAGGCAGTCAGAGGCATGGTTCTCTATAGCTGTACCAGCTCCACCGTCCTTGTTTTCCGGCTGGACGTCCTGCATGGTCGTCGAGTCAGAACTTGTCTCCTCGACCACCTCTTCCTTCACGGGGTGTTCTCTTTCACCGAAGCACTGCCTGTCTACAAGCGGGCCCAGAACGTATCTCCCTCTCCGAGAAGGGCTGCAGTTATTTTTATTTCTAACATAATTCCAATCAATGGAGGGTGCTATGGTACTTTCGCTGCTGCTAGATACATGTTTCTTGTATGGTTCGTGCCTTAGTGACTTTGTCTTCCTAAGCCGTAAACACTTCAGGTAGTGGACATTCCCCTCTTGGTCACCACGTCCTGCAAGTCTGCGTGCTTGGCCGGTGTTTCTGAGCTGGGGAAAGGCTTCTGTTTTGGGGAGCAAATGGAAACGCATGTCACTTTCACCAGATCGCTGTTTCCACGACCGCTGGGCTGGATTTAGATACAACACGGTCTCGGTCTTTCTTTCGCACAGGGACTGCCTGATGCTTTTGATATCCACATTTGCCCTAACTTGGCTCGTCAGTTCATTCAGCATATTTCTGAGGGATATGATGCTTTTCGTTTTCTTCACTCTTTGCTTGCAAAAGATATCTGTCTTTACGGCAGACTTTTCTGACTGTTGCAGTTTGGGATTGCTTTGAATGTGTCTAAGAATGAGTTCGTTTCCCGAGCACTTGTCTTGGATCTTCGGTGAGGGAGAACGATTACCGTAGTCATGGTGATGACCTTGGATATGAGCTGGTTTTGTTACTGCAGCCCCGTGCCAGTTAGAATATTTTGCCACGTTTGCCTTGTTATGCTTTCCTGAATCTTCGAACTCCGCATGGCCGGAGTGCTGATTTTCTAGCCGTGGTCCTTCCTCCGTGAATGACACCGAAGAATTTGACTGGTTCAGCTCGTCATGAAAGGCAATTTTCGTGTCACTACGTTCTTCCGAAGCGAGCGAAGGCGGAGATCCAGGCGCTTGTTTCCAGCTCTGATGAGGCTTTGATGAACTGCAGATTTTCAAGTTTCCTTCTTGAGCGAAGGCATCATTAAGGTGAGAGTTCGGTTTATCTTTCCTAGTCGTTCCAGTAGCTTCATTTTGATTTACTACACCGTTTGCCTGTCCCACTTTTGTTAACTTGCTCCAGTCGCGAAACCCCTTCACCCCGTATTCATTTCTGAGAATGTTACATCTTTTATCTGTATTTCGGGTGCCATGGCTATCCTCTTTAATTACCTCATAACTCTTGGAAGGATGGAAGTCTTTGTCACATACGGGAAACTCGTTTCGGGTACAGCCACTCTGCTGTGAAAGGATCTGTCCTATCTGTGTCTTCGCTGATTCCTGAAAGCAGTGCTGGCGAGCACAATGCCCTGGAAAAGTCGGCACGTTGTTTCTAGTGACTCTGAAAGCATTGTCCTCTTTCGTCACGCTAGCCTTCGGGACGTTTCGAAACACTTGAGCATCTTCTAGTTTTCGTGATGTGGACGCATTCTGAGGGACTGCTGAACTTAACGATGCCACTTTTGCTTGCACGTCCTTCTGACGTGATTGTGAAACCCTTTCATCTCTTGCGGGGTTTGTGTTTGTCGTCTGCAGCCCGTCCTCGTGTTGGTCCTGGGGCACGGTGACTAACTGAATCAGCGGAGGATTCTCAACGTTTTGTGTGCGGTATATTTTCACTAAATTTTCTCCAGGAACTTTAGAAGTAGTTCCGCTTGTTTCAGAAAAACTGCTTCTTTGTGCCACAGCTTTTCTAGTCTGAAAACGCTGCCCACTGATTGGTTCAAAAGGGCGTTTCTTCCCAGACGCTGGGGTTATAAGTTCTTGCCTCCTTCTTGTGCCGTCGGTTTCAACGGTCCTGAAATTTGGTGCCTGCGTTTCGTAACTTTCGCTCCACAGTAATTCTGTGCTGGTTACGTCTTCCGAAGCTGACAGCTGATTGGGGTCTAGTTTTCTACTACCAGTCTTCTCCTTGGCTACATCCGAAGAGGCAAAATGTAGATCTACTGGTGCGTTGGGAGTTCTGGTGTTGTTTGTCTTATTTAGTTTTTCTATGTCGACTGTTGGACATTTGAGATCAGTGTTTTGTCTATTTCCTGATGGAAAAACGTGTTTGACCACGTGTGTCCAAGCAGTACCTGGTGTTACGGCGAAAATCCGCAATCGATCGTACTCGTTTTCCTCTTGCGCCTTTTCTCTTGAGAATACGGCTCTGCTGCTGATTGTGCCAACTGCGTTGTAGCATTGATGGGTTTCGTTCTCCTCGTTCCTGCTCTTGCTGCGAATCGCGCTGCCGTTGCTGAACTTGGAGGAGTTCAACGTCTCGCTGATGTTGTTACTGCCGCGGGCTTTCATTCCAAGGAATTTAATATTATGTCGTCCCGTGTTCCCGTCCACCTGAAAGTCCCGCATCGTCTGCGAGGATTTGCTCGAATTCTGTGGCCAACACGTCCTGAAAGCTCCCTGACCTAGTAAAGAGCTAAGCACCGGCGTGGCTGTTCTCTTGATACTGAAGCTCTCACTCTGATCTGCCAGAGACCCTGGTCCGAAATTACCAGGTGCCTGTATGCCACGACAGGGCTCGGGGAAGTGAAGGAAGTGACAGTCAGAAGGTATCTTCTCCGGGGATGGAGGATTTTTCCCTCCTGTGGCGCTGACCTTATTATTGAACTTGACCATTGCTTTGAGCTTCTTTCTTATCTTCTGAATTTTTTTCTGACCGGAGAGTTTCCTCGCTGGTTTTTTCGCTTTCTTTGGGCTTCGTTTTGAATGTTTTCGAGTATTTTCTTTACTCATGAGATGTGTGGGACGATGCACTCTTATCCTACCGCTTTCATGCTGACCTTTCGGGGTTGCTGATTTCAACATGCTGGGCATGTCCGCTTTTGTTGAAGTTTTACTGCTCTTGACCTGTTTCCGATCACTAGGAGTGGACTTGCGATGTCGAGACATCGATGACTGGCGCGAGCTCTGAGCCGAGTGAGGCACGGCGGGTCTTCGAACTGGCGGACTTGGGGAAGATCTGGCCATCAGTGCAACTCGATCCTTGTAGTTGGGGCACTTCTGTCTGCGCTCCTTATGGTCTTTAGCCTGGGTCACATTCGGCTGCCTACAGGAAGTTGATGAACCGTGACGTGTGTGTCGATGCCTGACGTCGTTTGTTTTCCTCTTCATAGAGCCTCCGTTCCACCTGGTTTTGAAAGCCTCGGACTGGTCATTTTTTGTTCTGCTAGGACAAAGTTTAGTTAGTGAAATGATTAGATTAACTTGAGAATAAATCAGAAACAATACACGACTAAATTATCTATAGATTTTTCAGCTTTCGTCTAGTGCAAAAAAAAAAGATGCCTAATAATTGTCTCATAGATATATGATGGACTTTCGCGCAGGAGATTTAATCTAGTGTGCCTCTCTGTGCAGACAGATATTCTGTTTCAGATATAGATTCTATAACAACAATTGTGCCATCTTTATATCTTACTGTTCTATAACAAAAAGTGTGCCACCTACATATCTTACTGTTCTATAACAAAACGTGTGCCACCTACATATCTTACTGTTCTATAACAAAAAGTGTGCCACCTACATATCTTACTGTTCTATAATAAAAAGTGTGCCACCTACATATCTTACTGTTCTATAATAAAAAGTGTGCCACCTACATATCTTACTGTTCTATAATAAAAAGTGTGCCACCTACATATCTTACTGTTCTATAATAAAAAGTGTGCCACCTACATATCTTACTGTTCTATAATAAAAAGTGTGCCACCTACATATCTTACTGTTCTATAATAAAAAGTGTGCCACCTACATATCTTACTGTTCTATAATAAAAAGTGTGCCACCTACATATCTTACTGTTCTATAATAAAAAGTGTGCCACCTACATATCTTACTGTTCTGTAATAAAAAGTGTGCCACCTACATATCTTACTGTTCTATAACAAAAAAGTGTGCCACCTACATATCTTACTGTTCTATAACAAAAAGTGTGCCACCTACATATCTTACTGTTCTATAACAAAAAGTGTGCCACTTATATATCTTACTGCCCAAGTGGCAAGTGCCTGACATTTAGAAAGTAAAGTAGTAGTAGAATTGCTATACGCGACATACGGAATATATGGTTCTCATGTACATATTTTCCTTGATCTGTTCACAGTCTAGATCAGAGGTTCTTAACGTAAAATATCCCAGTTTGTTTGTTTTTTTACAATCAGGGCTACTCCCAAATCCTCCCTTGTATATATCCATTGCACTTTTTTATAAACTATGGTAAATATCTCCATGTCAGACCTATTGCGTCTGCTTCACCTTCTCCTTGAGATCTTAAAGTTTCTGGAATTTTGAATCCAATATGGACAGTGCAATCTGCTTCTAACATACCAGCTGCTATTCTGGTTATCTGAAAAAAATTAACTACAAAATTTTGCATTGTCTGCAAACTTACGCCCTCTGAGTTTAAGTTGGCGTGCATGACCAAAAAAAAAAAAAACAGAGATGTAAATTTACACGTGTGACTCAAGACATAGAAGAGTATGTAGTAAGACTTGTCTTTCCTTGTCTTGTCTTGTGTTATCTCCCTGTAAATTCGAGCTGGTGTTCTTTGCAGCCGATGCTGCGAAGGTGGTGAAGCACAGCCTTGTATCCGCGTGGGAGCTGGTTATGGCGGCTATTTTCTCTGTCCTGGAGTAAAGTTAAAAAGCAGGGGGTGTGCAATACTTCTCTACCAGACTCCACCACCATGGAGACTACGGTGATCACTGCCCCGTTAGATTTTCTTTACCAGACTCCACCACCATGGAGACTACGGTGATCGCTGCCCCGTTAGATTTTCTTTACCAGACTCCACCACCATGGAGACTACGGTGATCGCTGTCCCGTTAGATTTTCTTTACCAGACTCCACCACCATGGAGACTACGGTGATCGCTGCCCCGTTAGATTTTCTTTACCAGACTCCACCACCATGGAGACTACGGTGATCGCTGCCCCGTTAGATTTTCTTTACCAGACTCCACCACCATGGAGACTACGGTGATCGCTGCCCCGTTAGATTTTCTTTACCAGACTCCACCACCATGGAGACTACGGTGATCGCTGTCCCGTTAGATTTTCTTTACCAGACTCCACCACCATGGAGACTACGGTGATCACTGCCCCGTTAGATTTTCTTTACCAGACTCCACCACCATGGAGACTACGGTGATCGCTGCCCCGTTAGATTTTCTTTACCAGACTCCACCACCATGGAGACTACGGTGATCGCTGCCCCGTTAGATTTTCTTTACCAGACTCCACCACCATGGAGACTACGGTGATCGCTGTCCCGTTAGATTTTCTTTACCAGACTCCACCACCATGGAGACTACGGTGATCGCTGCCCCGTTAGATTTTCTTTACCAGACTCCACCACCATGGAGACTACGGTGATCGCTGTCCCGTTAGATTTTCTTTACCAGACTCCACCACCATGGAGACTACGGTGATCACTGCCCCGTTAGATTTTCTTTACCAGACTCCACCACCATGGAGACTACGGTGATCGCTGGCTCTTAGATTTTCTTTACCAGACTCCACCACCATGGAGACTACGGTGATCGCTGGCTCTTAGATTTTCTTTACCAGACTCCACCACCATGGAGACTACGGTGATCGTTGGCTCTTAGATTTTCTTTACCAGACTCAACCACCATGGAGACTACGGTGATCGCTGGCTCTTAGATTTTCTTTACCAGACTCCACCACCATGGAGACTACGGTGATCGCTGGCTCTTAGATTTTCTTTACCAGACTCCACCACCATGGAGACTACGGCGATCGCTGCCCCCTAGCCAGGCTATGCTTGTTAATGGGGGGTACCAACTGAGAGGTGGGACAGGTTCTTGGTCAGCTATGGTTCGCTAACCCTGACGCTAACATATCAGCTATGGGTTCCTGATTGCCTAGTCGGACAACGTCTTCACCACCCTACGAGGATTTAACTGTCTGACCTACTTTCTTACGCTATCATTAACTCTGCCTAACCACATTAGGTTGAAAGAAATGTCACATGAAGTTTGAAAGCCAGAAAGTACAGGCAGTCCCCGAGTTACGAACGAATTCCGTTACTAAATGCGTTCGTAAGTCGAATTCGTGCGTATCTCGAAACAATTACGGTTCGAATCTAATACCAACGTATCTTTCTATGCATTAAAAAAAAACAGAAAAAAATTGGGCGCGCAATGATTTGATGCGCTGCAAAGTTGCGCACGTTTATCATTACGAACCACTGTTTGTAACTGGAACTTATTTCAGGCTGTATTGGGGTGGGGGTGGAGGGTGTGGGGTCATTCTTGTAACAGCGGGAAAGTAGTCAGTTCGTAAATCGGGCGTTCGTAACTCGGCAGATTGCTTCCGGTCGGGAATTTCAAGTCTTCTTCGGGGACTACCTGTCGAGTATGGTCGAGTAGGGCAGCACTTACGTTGTATTAGCAACCGTCGCTCGCTCCCTGTCGTTTTCTGGAGAAGAAAACAGAAATTAGAGCAAGGCAGCTGCAAAAATTGTGTGTGGGTGTGTTTAACATTCTGCTTATAATATTTCAACATTTCTGTTGTTGTTATTGTTGTTGTTGTTGTTGCAGCAATGTTGCTGCTGATTTTGCTCGTTCAATGATTATATACTTGTTTGTTACTTTCATGAAATCGCCCGAAGGTGAGAGTTGTGTGACTCGTATTGTCGTGCCAAATTTGAAACAGAAATCTAAATTAATGAAAAATATAATACAGTTTTATCCTAAACGTTTGAACAAACAAAAAAAAAACAAAAAAAAAAAAAAATGTAAGAAATACACTGCAACTAGAAGGAGTAAAGGAGCTCTGTGAACTGGCTAAAAATAGAAGGTGAAAGAAAGAAAACTTATTGGAAGCACAACAAACAGGGAAACTAAAAGAAACATAAGCTCCCCAAAAAATGCTAACATTAATCCTGAAAACTAATGCTACTACTACTACTACTACTACTACTACTACTACTACTACTACTATTACTACTACTACTACTACTACTACTATTACTACTACTACTACTACTACTACTACTACTACTACTACTACTACCACCTATAATAATAATAATATAAAGAAAAATAATTTTGATTTTTTTTATGCCTGACAGAAACGATCGTTTGTAAGAAACTATATCCGGGAGAGATTTGTAAGAAACTGTATTCTGGGAAAGATTTGTAAGAAACTGTATTTTGGGAAAGATTTGTAACAAACAATATTTTGAGACAGATTTGTAAGAAACTGTATTCTGGGAAAGATTTGTAAGAAACAATATTCTGGGAAAGATTTGTAAGAAACTTTATTATGGGAAAGACTTGTAATAAACTGTATTCTGGAAGAGATTTGTAAGAAACTGTATTCTGGGAAAGATTTGTAAGAAACAATATTCTGGGAAAGATTTGTAAGAAACTTTATTATGGGAAAGACTTGTAATAAACTGTATTCTGTGAAAGATTTGTAAGAAAACTGTATTATGGAAGAGATTTGTAAGAAAACTGTATTCTGTGAGAGGCTTGTAAGAAACTGTATTCTGGGAGAGAAAAGAAATCTGTATCGTCTCCGGAAAGATGGTTCTTGAACACTAAAACGTATATTTTCTTTTGTATTCATAGAGCAAATGGCCAACACGTTTTGTTAATACTCACTTTTAGGTGAGGCGTATGTGTAATCATGCTGCTTCTGTCGCTTCGGCACAATCTTCTGGCAATCCTGGGCCTCGAAGCTGACACAGTGCAAGAACATCTTTGAACTGCCTGCCTTGGAGCCTCGGACCATGTCACTGCTGGAGACCTGTTCGTTCTTAACTTCGCAAGGACTAGACAAAAGAGGGGACACGTGCATTTTCTCCGGAGTTCTGAGAACTTCAGGACCTTCTGTCGAAAAAGGAAAAGTAAAGATGTGAATGATGGGACAGGAGTTGTGGGTGGATGCGAGTGAGTCTAGTGACCCATAAGCGTTCTTTTGTTCGTTTATTGCTCTGATTGCTGATTTGTGTAACTCTATTTTGTCCAATGATGATATGCGATGTGATGGTGATACGTGATGTGATGGTGACTTCTGGCTGCTGTTTGATGGTGACAAAAGGCCGATGTGTAATGGCGATGGCTGACCGTCACATGATGGTAAAGACTGGCAGCCATGTGGTGGTAACAACTGGCTATAATGTGACAATGATAACTTATCTTATCTTATATCTTATATCCTTCCCGTGCCGTTAAACGTCACCTAGGGCTCGCAAAGTAGTTCGCCAATTTTTCCTGTCTTCGGCGAGTCTTTCAACCTCATCAAAGGATTTTATGCCTGTTAATTTGGCCTCTCTTAATAATGTCCTCTTCAGAGTTTCACGCGGTCTGGCTCTTTTTCTTCGGCCTGTTGTGTTCCACTTGATAACTAGCTACCGTGTAATATAGACAGCTGTTTATCATGTAATAGTTATGCTAGCTGTCATGTAATAATGATAACTGGCTACCATGCAATAGGGACAGCCGGTTATCACACAGTAGCGATGTCATGTTTTTATCGCGACTTCCCAAAGTGTACGAAACAATACCGATCGCCTGTTTCCAAACAAGCTGCAGTAATAGACTGCTCAATAAGCTCCACCACAAAATGTAATGCCATTCATCGTCCTGAGTCATGCCCCCTTTCAAGAACGTTGTCCCTCTCACAGCCTCCCTTAATGCAGTGTGGTCTTGAGCGAGCTGACCAGGGTCTCGTAATGACATATTCAGACTTTCCGGGATGTCGCCGGGCCCACCTGACGCGAGGTTGTCCCTTTTCCTTTTTTGCGGCCACAATGCCTTCTGCTGTCAAACTCTCTAAAGTCTCCAGACATGGCCGAAGTATCTCAGCTTTCTAAATCCGGTGGCGTTTATAAGCCAGTTTTCTACGACCACAGGTCCGGTCAATATCTCTTCATTTTATTTCCATCCATGCTGTTCTAAGCACCCTTCTGTACGATTTCATTTCAAATGCTGTTTATTCGCTTTTCTAGTGATCTGTCACGTGTCCGCGTTTCCTACTCGTGTGTTGCCCTCCCACCCCCCCCCCGGGAATATATAAGCTCCTAGTAAACATATCCTTGTAGTCTTGTTGGTACCTGGCCACATGCTGCTGTGGTTAACAACATTAAAATTCCCGTGTCCGTGTCATTTAAATAACTAGCAACCACTGCCAGGGCAAGGTTTAACGCATCCTCAAGGTAAATTAAATAATAATAATAATAATAATAGGCAGATATCTATGAAAACGACAGTCAATGACTCCACTTATGATATCTTATCTTTATAAAGGATAATTACAACTATTATACTTGTCTTGTGCTATCTCCCTGTAACTGCGAGCTGGTGTTCTTAGCAGCCGATGCTGTGAAGGTGTTGAGATATCGGCGTGGGAGAGGGGTTATGGCAGCTACTTTTTCAATCCCGGAGTACAGGTAAAAAGCAGTGGAGAGGGGGGGGTGGGCAATGCTTCTTTAGCAGACTCCACCACCATGTGAACTATGGCCATCCCTGACCCGTTAGCCAGGCTATATCTGTTAATAGGGGTTACCAAAGGAGAGGTGGGATAGGGTACTGGTTAGCTATGTTTCGCTAACCTTGATGCTAGCATATCAGCTATGGGGTCGGTGGTTCCCTAAAGAGACAGCGTCTTCACTCCCCAGTTACAGCTATACAGAAAGAAAGAAAGAAAGAAAGAAAGAAAGAAAGAATGAAAGAAATACGGGCAGACATTTAAATTCTTCATTGAATCCAGAAATTGAATAAACTGCTATTTAAAATCATTCTACACGATTGTTTCATCATCATCATCATCATAATCATTATCATCATCATCCTGTGCCCTATTCCCAGGTTAAAGTTGGCTGTAGCTGCAGTGACCAGCTCTATCTTCAAGCACTCTTTTCACGATGATCTCGGTCAAGATGAACCCAGTTCTTTTTTTTTTTAAACCCCACTCTTTCAAAACGTTGTCGTCATGTTCCCCTTTTTCCATTTTACTTTCGTCTGTAAGATGGTTTTCACTATTGTATTATGGCTCGTGATATGACCAAAATAATCGGCATTAGTAACGTCAGCTCACGACCCAGATTAATGTCGCAAGAGGCCACAGGTAAGGCCGCAAGAGGTCTCAGGTAAGGTCTCGAGATGTCTGAGGTAAGGTCGCGGGAGGTCAGGGCTAAGGTCTCGGGAATTCTGAGGTAAGGTAGCAGGAAGTCCGAGGTGAGGTTTCGAGAAGTCTGGGGTAAGGTAGCAGGAAGTCCGAGGTGAGGTCTCGAGAAGTCTGGGGTAAGGTAGCAGGAAGTCCGAGGTGAGGTCTCGAGAAGTCTGGGGTAAGGTAGCAGGAAGTCCGAGGTGAGGTCTCGAGAAGTCTGGGGTAAGGTAGCAGGAAGTCCGAGGTGAGGTCTCGAGAAGTCTGAAGTAAGGTAGCAGGAAGTCCGAGGTGAGGTCTCGAGAAGTCTGGGGTAAGGTAGCAGGAAGTCCGAGGTGAGGTCTCGAGAAGTCTGAGGTAAGGTAGCAGGAAGTCCGAGGTGAGGTCTCGAGAAGTCTGAGGTAAGGTAGCAGAAAGTCCGAGGTGAGGTCTCGAGAAGTCTGAGGTAAGGTAGCAGAAAGTCCGAGGTGAGGTCTCGAGAAGTCTGAGGTAAGGTAGCAGGAAGTCCGAGGTGAGGTCTCGAGAAGTCTGAGGTAAGGTAGCAGAAAGTCCGAGGTGAGGTCTCGAGAAGTCTGAGGTAAGGTAGCAGGAAGTCCGAGGTGAGGTCTCGAGAAGTCTGAGGTAAGGTAGCAGGAAGTCCGAGGTGAGGTCTCGAGAAGTCTGGGGTAAGGTAGCAGGAAGTCCGAGGTGAGGTCTCGAGAAGTCTGAGGTAAGGTAGCAGGAAGTCCGAGGTGAGGTCTCGAGAAGTCTGGGGTAAGGTTGCGGGAGGTCAGAGGTAAGGTCGTGAGAGGTCTGAAGTAAGGTCGTGAGAGGTTTAAATTAAGGTCGTGAGATATCTCAGGTAGTGCCGCGAGAAGTCTGAGTTAAGGTCGTGAGAGGTATGAGGTAAAGTCGCGAGAAGAAATAATGAAAAATGTTTAAGAAAGAAAATTTTTAAAATAATAAAATTATTAATTTTTAACTGATAAATAGTTAAAATTTAACGGGGGGAAGGGGTAGCTTACTGTTGGTGCTGGTGTTGCTGAAACCATAATTACGAACTTTGTTGTACTGCTCGGGTGACCTTAGATTTCCTGGATCGAAGTGACCTCTGCGACTGATCGTTTTCTGGTTTTAACGTAAAAAAAAAGTTTTTTTTTTAGTATTTAAACAACCGAACTTTTTCCTACGGTGGGGGTGGGATGCTGTGATTCCCACTCCAGCAACAATATATGGAACATAACTTAGGTAAAGTTAACCCCCTTGAGTATTGTTACTTATTTGGCCTATCAGGGTGATCTTCCGTGGGTTTTTGTAGGAGCTCGTTTGAGCGTAGAATAAAATTTTCACGAGATTGTCGTCACAGCCTGAGCGTCAGTTTGTCCTTCTTGAGCTTGTCTAAGTTCTCGTCTTGCGCCGAGAGGATGCGGTGCTGTTGTTGTAAAGTCTGCACTCGCTGTAGAGAATAGAAGAAACAGACATGTCTCCATTTTGCCGGTGTTTCATCGTATTTGGTGGCTCCATTTAGCTGTATTAGAATGAGCCGTTTTGAACTTTCCATCTACATGTTGTCACGGGTAATATGACATGTGACTTGATGTGCTCCACCCACCATCGATCTTCATCATCATCATCATCATTATCATCATCATCTGGAGTCATTCATTAAACACACCTGATGTTACTTGATGATCGGCCTTGGGTAATTATGACATGTCAGCTATTCGTCCTGTTATGTAAAGATGTCTTGCCTGGGTTAGCTTCCAAGAGTCTTGTCTTACATGGCTTTATGTCGTTCGTGTGTGTAACCGTTGTTGTGTTGCTAGATCAGACCATGTCACTAGGCGTCAGCTCTTAGCGAGGGAAAGGGGTACCCGGATACTCCGTCCAAGTGTTAGGATAACTGCCTAGCACTTTGTTTACAGCAGTAGCACTCGGAATCTGAGAACGTTTGAAAGGAATGCCAGACAAAACCTCGGTAACATTCCACACGTCCATGACTGTGTTAGATTATTCTCATAAAGTTCAGACTTCCCGTCTGTGAGATGGCGTAATGAACGAGTTGATAACTCTTATTTTCAGTTAATGTGCTACATGTCTGGAAGAAAGAGCTTTACTAGGCCCCGTTCTTTTATTTTTTTTCTGGAAGGGGGGGGGGGGGGAACAAGCATTTGTTCATTTCTGTTTCTTTTATTTTCCGTTTCAGATTTACTATCATCTGTTACAGTGCGTCCCAAAATGTTTGACTTTTGTGTCTTGGTGCGATATTTCTTCACGAATAATTATGTCTGTGCGTGACTTTTGCTGTTCCCTGCTGACTATCACGATCTTTTGCCCATATTATATTTATTTCCAGTCCAATTTCTTGGCGCTATTGCTTATTTGTTGTGTCACAAGGCACCACAAGTTGTTATATTGTGTCACTGTAGGTTTCTTTCTGCAACAACAACCAACAAAAACAACAACAACAACAACAAAAGTGTGTGATATGGAAATATTTCAAGAACATCTATAGCGACAAAGGTGTCTATGACCACATAAAGGTCACATGATGATGATCTTATCTTATATCTTATATCCTTCCCGTGCCGTTAAACGTCACATAGAGCTCGCAAAGTAGTTCGCCAATTTTTCCTGTCTTCGGCGAGTCTTTCAACCTCATCAAAGGATTTTATGCCTGTTAACTTGGCCTCTCTTAATAATGTTCTCTTCAGAGTTTCACGCGGTCTGCCCCTTTTTCTTCGGCCTGTTGTGTTCCACTTGATAGCTTGTTTTGGGATTCTCTGCTCATTTCTTCTCATCAAGTGGCCAACATATGTCCATCTCCTTTTTCTGATCACCCGTGAGACTGGTTGTTGTTCAGTCATCTGTCTTATCTCTGCATTGTTCTTGAATTCATTCCACTTGATGCAGAGTATTTTCCTCAAGCATTTGTTTTCAAAAGAGTCTAATTTCTTTTCTATTTCTTTAGTTGTTTTCCAGCTTTCGCATGCATAAATGAGCGTAGAATAAAATTTTCACGAGATTGTCGTCACAGCCTGAGCGTCAGTTTGTCCTTCTTGAGCTTGTCTAAGTTCTCGTCTTGCGCCGAGAGGATGCGGTGCTGTTGTTGTAAAGTCTGCACTCGCTGTAGAGAATAGAAGAAACAGACATGTCTCCATTTTGCCGGTGTTTCATCGTATTTGGTGGCTCCATTTAGCTGTATTAGAATGAGCCGTTTTGAACTTTCCATCTACATGTTGTCACGGGTAATATGACATGTGACTTGATGTGCTCCACCCACCATCGATCTTCATCATCATCATCATCATTATCATCATCATCTGGAGTCATTCATTAAACACACCTGATGTTACTTGATGATCGGCCTTGGGTAATTATGACATGTCAGCTATTCGTCCTGTTATGTAAAGATGTCTTGCCTGGGTTAGCTTCCAAGAGTCTTGTCTTACATGGCTTTATGTCGTTCGTGTGTGTAACCGTTGTTGTGTTGCTAGATCAGACCATGTCACTAGGCGTCAGCTCTTAGCGAGGGAAAGGGGTACCCGGATACTCCGTCCAAGTGTTAGGATAACTGCCTAGCACTTTGTTTACAGCAGTAGCACTCGGAATCTGAGAACGTTTGAAAGGAATGCCAGACAAAACCTCGGTAACATTCCACACGTCCATGACTGTGTTAGATTATTCTCATAAAGTTCAGACTTCCCGTCTGTGAGATGGCGTAATGAACGAGTTGATAACTCTTATTTTCAGTTAATGTGCTACATGTCTGGAAGAAAGAGCTTTACTAGGCCCCGTTCTTTTATTTTTTTTTCTGGAAGGGGGGGGGGGGGAACAAGCATTTGTTCATTTCTGTTTCTTTTATTTTCCGTTTCAGATTTACTATCATCTGTTACAGTGCGTCCCAAAATGTTTGACTTTTGTGTCTTGGTGCGATATTTCTTCACGAATAATTATGTCTGTGCGTGACTTTTGCTCTTCCCTGCTGACTATCACGATCTTTTGCCCATATTATATTTATTTCCAGTCCAATTTCTTGGCGCTATTGCTTATTTGTGTCACAAGGCACCACAAGTTGTTATATTGTGTCACTGTAGGTTTCTTTCTGCAACAACAACCAACAAAAACAACAACAACAACAACAAAAGTGTGTGATATGGAAATATTTCAAGAACATCTATAGCGACAAAGGTGTCTATGACCACATAAAGGTCACATGATGATGATATGTAAGTTTATTTCCCCCCCCCCCACCCCTTTTCTGGTAGACGCCCCTTCTTCCTACTTTCTTTTTCTTTCTGTACATGTTTAATATATAGGGCATATTTTCTTCCTTTTTTTAAATCACGCATACAATACTCAAGTTGTATTCATATTTTTTGTCTGGGTATAGCACACATATTTTAGCCACTTCTCCACATATACAGCACGCACATTTTCTTAACTAGTCCACATGTATATAGAACATATATATTCTTCACTATGCTACATGTATATAGCACATATATTTTCTTCACCATTCTACATTTATATAGAATCTATATTTTCTTCATTAGTCCACATGTATATATCTCTCTCTCTGAACCTTAAGTGCCCAGGGCACATGGGGCTTCCGCAAGGGTTTTCCACAAATGCCTGTACTTCACCTTTTTTTCTGCTCTTGCCCAGGTGAGCCCTCTATTGCTCAACATCCTTTCTGTTGTTCTTTTCCATGTCTCTTTTGGTCTACCCTTACTTCTGCTCCCCTGTCCACATGTATACAGCACATATATTTTCTTTACTATGCCATATACATATATATACATACATACATATATATATATATATATATATATATACAGCACACACATTCACAAGTATAGAGCACCTATATTTTCTTCATTACTCGACTACTTCGCATTTCTTAACTATTTCAAATATGTATAGCACATAAAATGTATTCATATACTCCACATGTGCCCCGGGTAGGTTAGGGGTTTGGGGGGGGGGGAGCCACCCAGCCTCTATAAATGGGTACCAGAGAAATCTAGGAAGGTAAATGCTGCCAGGCGTGATACTGGCCACATCAGACTTTCATGTGCCAAAGGTCTTTGAAGTACGGGGCCTGACACCATATCTTCAATAAGACTTAATGGCATGGAAACAATGGTTTTACCTTTAACTTCTACTCCACATTTATATAAGTTATATATGGTCTTCATTACTTCACACGGATATAGCACACATATTTTGTTCATCAATCCACATTTAATATAGGACATCATTTTCTCCGCTACTTCACATGGATATATCATACAAATTTGTTTTAGGCACTTCACACGGATATAGCATACATTTTTCTTCATTACTTCACATGCATACAGCAGATATATTTCTTAACTTTTCCACATGCATATAGCATATATGTTTTCTTCACATGTTTACATAAATATGGAACACAAATTCTCTTCACTTTTTCAAATGTGTAAAGCACATATGTTGTCCTCATTTTTCTTCATGCATATTTTTTTTTCATTTTTTTCATGTTTAAAGCACATATATTTCGCTCACTTTTCTTCATGAATTTAGCATACACATTTTTGTTCACTTTTCTTCATAAATTTAGCATACGTATTTTTGTTTGTTTTTTTTTTCATGTTTAAAGTACACATATTTCCTTCATTTTTCTACATGTTTTTATCACATATTTACTTTACTTTTCTTCATGTGTAAAGTACACATATTTCTCTCACTTTTCTTCATGTTTAAAGTACACATATTTCTCTCACTTTTCTTCATGTTTAAAGTACACATATTTCCCTCACTTTTCTTCATGTTTAAAGTACACATATTTACTTCACTTTTCTTCATGTTTAAAGTACACATATTTACTTCATTTTTCTTCGTGTTTAAAGTACACATATTTACTTCACTTTTCTTCATGTTTAAAGTACACATATTTACTTCACTTTTCTTCATGTTTAAAGTACACATATTTACTTCACTTTTCTTCATGTTTAAAGTACACATATTTACTTCACTTTTCTTCATGTTTAAAGTACACATATTTACTTCACTTTTCTTCATGTTTAAAGTACACATATTTACTTCACTTTTCTTCATGTTTAAAGTACACATATTTACTTCACTTTTCTTCATGTTTAAAGTACACATATTTACTTCACTTTTCCATAATAACACATCCAGATGTTGCTGTGACATTGTGGGAACATTGTCGTTTTTTTGTTTCCTTTTATTTACTGTACACTTACCGTTGCCGTGGCTAGCCTGCGTCTCCAACAGCGCCCGAAGATAAAAGTCAGAAGCGTAACAATCGTCAGCACGAAGACAAATCTGAAAAGATTCAGCTTCTCATTGATTCATTTTTATCAATCATTTTTTTTACCTGTGGGCAGAGTCCACATGCTTTTCATAGTAGTAATGTTACATATGCCTGTAAGGCCTGGGCACTTAACAAAACAGCTGAGAAAGACATAAATGCCTTTGAATGTAAATGCTACAGAAGAGTTTTTCAAATACCATGGACACAAAAAAGAACAAATATATCTATACTACAAGAGCTTAATATTGAAGAAGGCTGGCTAGTAAAGAGGATTAAAGAGAGAAAACTTAAATATTTTGGACATATTAAACGTCATGATAATCTAGAGAAGACCGTCTTGGAAGGGTGCATAATAGGAAAAAAAGAGAGGAAGACCAAGGCGAAGATGGCTGAATGACATCGTTGATGATCTGCAAATGGATGTATCAGCAGCAGGGCATCATGCTCACAACCGAGAGAACTACAGGAGAGCTGTTAGAGAGGCAAAGTTCCACAACGGTCATGCAAATGACTGACTGAATGTTACGAAAAGCCACAGCTAACAGCTATCTAGATAAAAGTGATTTATTATTATTTTGAAAGGGAAAAAACACACACACACACAAACACACGTACGCATGCACGCACGCACACACACGCACGCACGCACACACACACACACCCACACACCCACACAAGAAAATGAATTGGCAAATGAGAAGTCAGAATCATTTGAATTCTAATCTGAAAAAAATGCAGTTCTATACCTAGGAACCAGTACTCACTATGATAAATACGGGATTTACCTACAAACCCTGACTATTAGTGATAAATGCAGATGTACCCGGGAATACTGATTTGAAATGTACCCGGGAATACTGTTTGAAATGTACCGGGGAATACTGATTTGAAAGGTAACTGGATTTACACATGGAGGGGGTGGGGGAGGGGGAACTAACATGCAGAGCTAAATGCTAGTATCCTTATGAATTTTGATTTATGAACTAAATGTTTATATACATGGCAGCCTAGACTTACAGAGCTAAATGCTAGTATCCTTATGAATTTTGATTTATGAACTAAATGTTTATATACATGGCAGCCTAGACTTACAGAGCTAAATGGTAATAAATCTGGGAATCTTGGGTTACGGAGTTAAATGTTTACATTCATGAGAAGCTTGATTTACAGAACTAAATGTTAATATGTCTGGGAATCTTCACTTACAGAACTAAATGCTAATTTGTCTGAGAATCTTCGTTTACAGAGCTAAATGCTAATATGTCTGGGAATCTTCACCTACAGAACTAAATTCTAATATGTCTGGAAATCTTCACTTACAGACCTAAATACCAATATGCCTGGAAATATTCACTTACAGAGCTAAATGCTAATATGTCTGGGAATCCTGGTCTACTAAGTAAATATTTACATATATAGAAAACCTAACTTACAGAGCTAAATGCTAATATCTCTGAGAATCTTGGTCTACTAATTAAATATTTACATACATGGAAACCCTAACTTACAGAGTTAAATGCCAATATGTCTGGGAATCTTCACTTACAGAGCTAAATGCTAATAATACATCTTGGAATCGTGGCTTACGGAGCTAAATGTTTACATTGATGAGAAACTTGACTTACAGTGCTAAAAGCGAGTACATGTGCAAGGCATCTTTCTTGTCCGTAGCGTTTACGTCAGAGCTCTTGGATACACGATGCACGGGCGTCTCCTTTTTCAGCACGGCAGGGCGCACGGCTTCAACTGGCTGCACAGCCGAGGGTATCGGAAAAACTGCCTTGTCATCTAAAGACTCACGACAGTCGGCGACCACGTCGTCGATGAAGGAGCTCACGGTGGACACCACTCGATAAAAGGACAAGCGGATTCCCATGAGCGCTGCGAGTCACGAGAATGAGAGAAATGAGTACACGTAAGGAACCATTACATCTTACATCCTTCCCCCATGGGGCCCCGCATGGTAGTTCGCCAAGATGTCCTTTCTTCGGCGAGTTTTTTTTTTCAATCTCATCAAGGGGATGCTATGCCCGTTGAATTGGCTTCTCTTAACAATGTCCTCTTTAGAGTTTCACGTGGTCGACCTTTTATTCTTCGGCCTGGTGTGTTCCACTTGATAGCTTGTTTTGGGGATTCTCTGATTGTTTCTTCTCATCACATGACCGACATAAATACTGCTAATATTAATATTAATAATAATATTAATTAATTAATTAGTAATTAATTAATTAATATTAATATTCTCATCGCATAACAATACATAAATACTGATTATGTTATGTTGTGTTATGTTATAGGTAGATCATCATCAATGCACTCCAGGCATGTCTATGTCCTCTAATCTCATCCTCACTATATCCTGCAACGTGCAGCGTATTTGAGAAACTCTCTGCTGTAGAAAGCAAAACAAACAACGCAACTCCTTCAGATCATCATCATAAGCACAACCTCCCCCGCTAGACACGTTTTTCGGCCCTATTAAACTCCTGACACTCTAAGAGCGGTGTGCCCCTCTGGGTCATGACTCCCACAGACTCGATGCAGGACTTAAAGGTGTTGTATCCATACACTATGGAGGGACAAGAGCAGGCTGAAACACGCACAGTTAAGTACATCAAAACGCGTGTACGAGGTGAGATCAAAACGCGTGTACGAGGTGTGATCAAAAAGTATGAGAGTAAGCCATCTGTAATTTAGTCACCTTCGAAATAGTCCTATTACAAAGCTACACACTTATTCTAGGGCTGTATCCACTGCTGAAAAAAATTTTGGAGACATCTTCTGATATGGAGTAAAGCTGTGTCGCCACTTTCTGTTGTATCTCCTCAACATCCTAAAATATTTTCCTTTTCAAGTGGGTTTTTTTTGTTGTTGTAATTTTAGGGAATAGGAAAAAGTCATAGGGAGTGATATCAGGTGAATATGGCGGTTGCTGGACCTGCGGACTGCGAAGCTTAACTGCTGCAAGAGTTGCGATGCACGGACAAGGCGCGTTTCTCATGGTGGAGTAACCGCTCACCGCTGTTATACAATGTCGGCCTTTTGCGACGGACTGCGTCACTCAAACGCCGAAAAACTTCACAGTAGTGTCCCTTGTTGATTGGCCTGATGGAGCATATTCATAGGGCACAATTCCACTGTAATCGAAGAGGAAAAAAAAAGGTCAGCATTGTCTTGATATTGCTGCAGCTCTGTTGTGCTTTTTTTTTGGGGGGGGGGGATCTCGGAGACATCGGGGTTTTCCAGTGCGAAGACTGGGCCTTAGTTTCGGGGTCATACACAAAAGCCCATGGTACATCACCAGTTATGATTGTCTTAAGTTTTCATCCTTTTCGACACATTCACGCAGGCCACGAGCACCCGAAACACGAGCCAGTTTCAGGTCAGCTGTGAACATTATGGGCACAAATGTAACTGAGACACGCCTCATGCCCAGATCATCTGTAAGAATTGACTGAACTGAACCGAAACTAATATGTAAGTCGTCATATAACTCACGAATAATTATTCGGCGATTCTGCAGCACAGATGCCACGTAATTTCCTCAGTTTCGCTGACTGCGGGCCTCACAGGCTGTTCATCACTCTCAACACTGTGGCGGCCATCTTTAAAACGTTTATTTATTCATTCTTTTGCATGTCCCTTGCAGAACTTTGCCTCCCAAACAGCACTCCTGTAGGCCTCTCGGTTGTGAGCAAGATGGCCTGCTGCTGCTGCGTCCATTTGCAGATCGTCAACGAGTTCTTGCAGCCATCTTCGCCTTGGTCTTCCTCTCTTTCTTTTTCCCATTATGTATCATTCCAATAAGGTCTTCTCTAAATTATCATGACGTTTAATGTGTCCAAAATATTTAAGTTTTCTCTCTTTAATCCTCTTTACTAGACAGCCTTCTTCAATATTAAGTTCTTGTAGTATGGATATATTTGTTCTTTTTTGTGTCCACGATATTTGGAGAACTCTTCTGTAGCATTTACATTCAAAGGCATTTATATGTTTCTCAGCTGTTTTGTTAAGTGTCCAAGTCTCACAGGCATATGTTGCGATGGGAAAGATGCATGCCCTTAAAAATCTTATTTTCATAGTTCTGTCTGCTCCTCTCCACAGATTCTTTATTTGTTTTACTTTCTGAAGAGCGATAGATGTCCTCCTTTTAATTTCCCTCATTGTATCTCCATTATTAGTTAGTAGTGATCCAAGATATTCAAAACTCTCCACTTCTTCCAGTTTTTCCTCATTGATATATATTTCAGCTGCCTTGTTTGTTTTGTCAGTTGTCATCAATTTAATTTATACCACTCATAAACTTGTGCACGAATCATACACTACTCCCAATAGACTACCTGTAACTTGGTATGAAGATGTCTTCGTACGTTACGACAAGTTTTTGACAAAATCTGATGGAAATTCGTTGGCACAGTCTTCTTTTTTCTACGGGACAAATGCGACTACCATATTCATACACGTCAGAATAAAGCACTGCCATAAGCAAAGCAAACAAGCAATGGAGACGAGCCTTATGTCACGTGTGCAGTATAAGCCAAGGTCAGCTTGTGCCTATCCGCTTCCGGTTGTGTCAGTCAGTTCTTGAGTTATTGCTCTAATTTCGGATACCTCTAGATCACACCTCGTACTAAACACATTCCACTTATAACAAAACCATTATTCAAACAGTAAAGAGGAAGACGTACCATTAAATGTGGAGACTAATATATTCGATTGTTCCGTTTCATTGCTTAGTTTCATAAACAGTGCATCGGCCATGTGAGGATGTTGCTGTTTCTATGGAGACCAAAGGAAATAACTTATTACCGATGTGTTCAGTTACCTTCATTATAATAATGTAGTAATTTTCGCAAAAGTAATGTTACTGATTGTGTGTGTGAGAGAGAGAGAGAGAGAGAGAGAGAGAGAGAGAGAAAGAGAGAGAGGGAGGGAGAAAAACAGAGCTATCGAGAGAGAAAGCGAAAGATCGGGGCAAAACAGAGAGAGAGAGAGAGAGAGAGAGATATATATAAAATGAAAGAGTAAGAGAATGAAAAGGAAAATGAGAGATAAAGAGAGAGGGAAGTAGAAACAGTGTGACAGGAAGAAGGAAAAAAAAACTACAAAATGAAAGAGAAAGAGAAAGAAAAAGAAAAGAAAAAGAATGACTGATTGATTGATCTTTATTTCCAAAGGATTAAGAATGAGAGAGAATGAGAGGGATAAAAATGAGAGATCATCATAACAGGAAAAGAAAGAGAGAGAGAGAGAGAGAGAGAGAGAGAGAGAGAGAGAGTCATAATGAAAGGAAAGTATGTCGGTTTAGAAAGCAAATATCAATGCTTTGTTATGGAAGCCATTGTTATTACGTGGGTCAGGAATATGAACCATGAAACACGGTGACTGTCCTAACATCCCAGGGCGGATCTAATAAGTATACATCTCAATAGGCTCCACCACGAAAAAAAAAACATACTAATCAGTCAGTTAAGATAGAGCAGAGTTTCTTAACCCCGTTTCTTCACTGAGGAGCCCTTTCCTTCCTGGGAACATCTCTTTTCTGTCTTAAGAACACCTGTGGACCCCCTCTCTGGCTTCAGAACATTTGTGTACCCCCTCTCTGGCTTCAGAACATTTGTGTACCCCCTTTCTGGCTTCAGAACATTTGTGTACCCCCTCTCTGGTTTCAGAACATCTGTGGACCCCCCTGAAAAAAAATAAACCAATAAATAGAACTCAGATGGTTCTCAGATTTACTTTAAAATCGAGCCAATTCATTTGCTGGTAAGTGGGAACCCAAAAAATCCTGGTATAGATCCCCTGGAGGTCCATGACCCCAGATCACGAACCATTCAGATGACGCAAAGCACTTGCATATCACCAGGCGTGGCGCGTGCTTTTGGGATTAAGATCAAGGTCTTTTGCTGTCTCTGTCTCACAGAACATGATGACCTTAACCATCTCATCTCCGAGCTACTACGCTCTAAAACACTTTAAATTTCTAACTTTCTGAACTTCACTAATCAAAATTTGATCAAATTATAACACATTTTAAAATTGAAGATTAGAAATTATATTTGTTTTATATATTATATGTCTTTTACACTGTAGAGAAAAAAAACCAAACTTACATTTCGTACATGCTACAATAAAATAAATCTGCTGTAGTGCTTCCTTGACAACAGCTCTTCAGAGAATAATTCTACTAGCTGCAGACAAAACTGGGGCTCACTGAGGGATAGAAAAAAACGTTTTCGGATAACTACCCTGAAGGTCTCTTTTTAAGTGTAGATGTTAAAGAGTTAAAATAATATCACCATTGCACAAGTGATGCGTCGCGAGTGGTTGGCCAAATTAAAAGAGCCACAAATCTCCTCCCTCGTACGGATTTATTGCCCAGGACAATTAAAGGTAATAAAATGGTAGATCAACTGGCAAACAAAGCACCAACCCTGGGCAACTTACAGATGGACAAAGCAGACATTGTAACAGCCACCATATCAAAATTACAGGGAGATGAGCAAAAAGAAAAAAAAATGTTTGATTGCGGTACTTATCATAAAAGACCAGGCGAAAGGGGAATAACGAAGAGCAGTGACAGACAATCAGAACAGACGCTGAAAAGATCGAGCTGTGCTCCATCAAAGCGCCATTGACACAGTCACCCAACACACAATACGAACAACAATGAGAGTTTTTTTGTTGTTGTTTTGTTTTGTAAAGGCCGAGCACATACGGGAGTGTTCTGAGTGCAAGGAGGTCCCATCTCTAGGCCAGCAGCAGAGCATGGCAGGTTCTTCATGTTCAAGTTTACCACCGCACAGATCTCCGAGTGCACCACATCTTCGTCTACGCGGCAGTAACTCCCAGATAGTGGTACACTCTACCACCGGCGAGTACCTTTAACGAAGAGCAGCAGCGCAAGCCGGGGCAGAACCTACCGATTGTCATTCCTTCTTCCTGCTTATGTACGCCATAAAATTCAGGCAGAAGATGGGCTAGCCATAGCTTTTTGCAGGTGCTGAATCAGTTCCTTTTTTTTTTTTGTTCTGAAAACTCTTACTGCTCACTTAGGTAAAAGATAAAATTCTTGTTTCCATGACGCTAAGGCCTACTGGGGATACGATGTTAGGTCCGTATTTTCCATGAACTTCGCACCTGAAAGTCTCATGTGGTCAGTATCACACCCTGGCTGCATTTACCTACCAAGATTTCTCAGGCACCCATTTTTAGAGACTGGGTGAACCCTTGGGCCCTTCTGGTATGGTGATCTTATATCTTATATCCTTCCCGTGCCGTTAAACGTCACATAGGGCTCGCAAAGTAGTTCGCCAATTTTCTGGTATGGTGATACCAGGGAAAAAATCCCCCGCTGCTAGGACTTGAACCTGTTATCACCATAATTGTAGGCCTAGCGCCTAACCACTCCGCCAGTCAGACCGCCTGTATTGCTCATTCATCCCGTCTTTATAAGCATTTGCGAGTTTACTTCAGGTCATGCTGCATGTGGTCGTAGGCGGGAACACAAAAGACCGGAAGGGGAACCGGTGAAGAACGCCCATGCTCTGCTGCTGGCCTAGAGATAGGGCCTCCTTGTGCTCAGGACACTCAAGTATGTGCTCTGCCATTACAAAAAAAAACCAAAAAAAAAAAACCTCAGTGTTGGTCGTACTGTGTGTTGGGTGAATGCGTCATTGGCGCTCTGATAGATCACAGCTCGATCTTTTCAGCGTATGTTCTGAATGTCTGCTACTACTCTTCGTTATTCCCCTTTCGCGTGGTCTTTAGTGACAGGTGCCGTATTCCAAGGACGAGCTACTGGACTATCAGGTAACAAGATCAGAACTATGTAGTGTATAAATGGCCGGAGAAATGACCACCCTCTACAGTTATGACCGTAGCCAGTGCACTCCGGAAAGATCCTTAAGCCCTCCCGTCTTAGCCTTGGTAAGTCGCCCTAGACAGACGACGCAGTTATCAGGGCCAATGGATTAGACTTAGCAATGGTCTTATAGCACGGCTGTCAGAGTCGATGGACACGACTTAGCAATTTTCGTCATATAGCACGACTATTAGGGCCGATGGAGTGGACTTAGCAATAGTCATACAGCACGACTATTAAGGCCGTATTGTGTGTTGGGTGAATGCGTCATTGGCGTTCTGATAGATAACAGCTCGATCTTTCCAGCGTATGTTCTGAATGTCTGCCACTGCTCTTCGTTATTCCCCTTTCGCGTGGTCTTTTGTAACAGGTGTCGCATTCCAAGGACGAGCTACTGGACTCTCAGGTAACAAGATCAGAACTATGTAGTGTATAAATGGCGGGACAAATGACCACCCTCTACAGTTATGACCGTAGCCAGTGCACTCCGGAAAGATCCTTAAGCCCTCCCGTCTTAGCCTTGGTAAGTCGCCCTAGACAGACGACGCAGTTATCAGGGCCAATGAATTAGACTTAGCAATGGTCTTATAGCACGGCTATCAGGGTCGATGGACACGACTTAGCAATTTTCGTCATGTAGCACGACTATTAGGGCCGATGGAGAGGACTTAGCAATAGTCATATAGCACGGCTATTAGGACCTATGGAATAGACTTAGCAATAGTCATATAGCACGGCTATCAGGGCCGATGGACTAGACTTAGCAATGGTCATATAGCACAGCTATCAGGGCCGATGGACTAGACTTAGCAATGGTCATATAGCACGGCTATCAGGGTCGATGGACTAGACTTAGCAATGGTCATACAGCACAGCTATCAGGGTCGATGGTCATATGGCACGTCTACCAGGGCCGATGGACTAGACTTAGCAATGATCCTATAACACAGTTATCAGGGCCGATGAACCAGACCTAGCAATGACTACAACACAGTTATCGGGGCCCTTGTGTGAACTAGCCCTAGCAATGATTTCGTAACACTGTTATCAGGTCTGACGAACCAGAACTAGCAATGATCCAGAGCTAATGAACCATGCTTTAAAACCTAGACCTAGGAATGAATCCACAACACAGAACCTGCAATGATCCTATTACATAGTTACCAGGGCGAGTGAACCAGACCTAGAAATGATCCTGTAACACAGTCTCAAGCCCGGTGAGCCGCACCTAGCAATAACCATAGCACAGTTATAAGAGCTAGTGAACAAGCCCTAGCAACGATCCTATAACACAGTTACCATCGCAGGTGAACTAGACCTCATGACCCTATCCCATCTCTTGGTGATGCTCTCTAGGTAAGAAGGATATTGCACTCCTTTTCGTCTGATTAAAGGTTAGAACTTAATATGAACCCCACGGCGGAAGAGGTCAGCCGCTGCTTCAGACAAACCACTGTAACCTATTTCCCTTTCCACATAATAAGCGCAGGTAAAGATCATCGTTGTTACAGTGACGACAGTTGTAGTAAAGTCTTGCACGCAGACCTGCTATTACTTGCTATGACAAAAGAAAAAAATGATAATCTTAACTAAAGTTAACAGATGCTTTGTAAGTGTAATGTAACATTTCTGTGGAATCATCCTTTTGCTGTGCACTGGATAATGTTGATAGAAGAAGTTCTGTCTGTTACTTACGTGTAAAGCTGTGGAACTAAAAGATAAGCAAAGAATTGTTTCCTTTTCCAAAGCCACCCATCCGAGCACTGACTAACATTGTCTCCACACAAAGCCACCCATCCGAGCACTGACTAATACTGTCTCCACACAAAGCCACCCATCCGAGCACTGACTAATACTGTCTCCACACAAAGCCACCCATCCGAGCACTGACTAATACTGTCTCCACACAAAGCCACCCATCCGAGCACTGACTAATACTGTCTCCACACAAAGCCACCCATCCGAGCACTGACTAATACTGTCTCCACACAAAGCCACCCAGCTCAGCAATGACTAACATTGTCTCCACACAAAGCCACCCATCCGAGCACTGACTAATACTGTCTCCACACAAAGCCACCCATCCGAGCACTGACTAATACTGTCTCCACACAAAGCCACCCATCCGAGCACTGACTAACATTGTCTCCACACAAAGCCACCCATCCGAGCACTGACTAATACTGTCTCCACACAAAGCCACCCAGCTCAGCAACGACTAACATTGTCTCCACATAAAGTCACCCAGCCGAGCAGTGACTAACATTGTCTCCACACAAAGCCACACATCTGAGCACTGACTAACATTGTCTCCACACAAAGACACACACAAGTTCTAACGACCAGTGACTACCAATGTCTCCACACAAAACCATATAACTAGCTCAGTTGGACACTATCATTACTCCAACAAAGCCACATACCAACTCCTTTGAGCACTGACTATCCACACAAAGCCACATACCAACTTATTTGACCACTGATTATCCACACAAAGCCACATACCAACTCAGTTTAGCACTGCCTATCCACACAAAGCCACATACCAACGCATATAAGCACTGACTATCATTATGTCCAGACAAAATCACATACCCACACATATAAGCACTAAATATCACAAAGTCCACACAAAGCCATATACCAACGCATATAAGCACTGACTATCATTATGTCTAGACAAAACCACATACCCACACATATAAGCACTAACTATCACAAAGTCCACACAAAGCCACATACCCACACATATAAGCATTGACTATCATTATGTCCAGACAAAACCACATACCAACACATATAAGCACTAATTATCATGATATCCACACAAAGCCACATACGCTTACCAGTCTTACTCCCACAATCTAAAGGTATCTTGAAGTTAAACAACCCTACGCTAGTTTTTGACCGTCTGTAAATTTAGTCGACGAAACACAGCGAATCTTACTCATGATCGCAGAGGAGTGTTCTGAACATTTGTAACTAAACTATGCCAGATTTCTAAAATATTCTTTGTTCCTGGCACTAGCATCAGTACTAACATTGACATGACGACTGTTTCAGTGACGAAAGCTATTAACCTGTTCTTTTGTGCTATTTTGGTGCGGAAGGTACAGAAAAGCTGTGACGCGCCAAATTTTGGAGGTGAACGGTAAGGGCGTGTCCATCCTTTGATAAATGAGCAATTGAAATTGACAAAGATTCAAAGGTTCAGATTCAGACTCCGGCGTCATTGCATTCAGGGCAACCCCATATATGCTCCGCCTCGTGCCACAGCATCTGTCCAAGAGTATGTTTGCTAACAGTTCCCTGCAAGTGTTGGTTTTTTACGATGCGTTTTCTGCCACACAGCTCAGACTTCCTACCAGCACCCTTACTTTGTCCTTTCTCCAGCAATCTCTTCACTATTACATTATTCTTCCATTACCGCTCCTCATTTTCCCGCAGTATTTCCAATACGGCTTCAGCAATGTCATCTTTGTCCGTTCTCAGCCTTTCGTGTATTTTAGCCTGTCCAGCAAGTCCATCTGCCACGTCACTGCCATGTACCCCCGCATGCCCTGGACAATAAAGCCACGTTAGGCTCATCACAGCTGACTGGTTTAACAGATGAGCCCCTTCTTTTCGAAGCAATGTTTTCACTTGTAATTGACAGTTGTCAAACAAGATCTTTATTTAATGATTACTTTTAATAATCGAGAACAGGAAAACTGAAAACAAATGCACACAAGGTGCTGCTCTATAAATTGCTGCTCTATTGAGTAACGAGGCGTAATTTAATAAAAGAAAGCAAACAAGTGAATATGAAAATAACTGAAATTGAAATGACATATAAAAAAGATTCTATAAATCGTCAATCACATATTTTTCATATATAAAGAGGCAATAATAACACAAAGAAAGACAGAAAACAACGGCATGGACCTAGTTCCTGTACAAGGACCGTCTTAAAGCATAGACACACTGGGCAGTTGTACAAGGGCCCCAAGATTCAAATATTGTCAGCGCAACTCTCTCTTTGTTTGGGTTTAATAATGGCCTGTGTGGGTAGGGGCCCGAGTGCATTCTTTGCCCAGGATGTACAATGGTGTTAAGAGAGCTCTGACTAGCTATGTGTGCAAGCAAGGCTAGCTAGTTGGTTTTTTTAAACAAAATTGTGCTCCTCTTAAGGGTCAGTGCTGTGCCCCTCTGGGATCTGCATACTAGGCGACTGCTAACGGTAACACCAGCCTTGCTCACAAGTCCTATCTTCAAATCTTGTCACAAATAAAAGGAATACATTTCTTTTCTCAAGCGATATAAAGTTACTGAACGTATGGCACAGGGCACAGCCTGGTCACATTTATTTCGCTCATTATTTTGACATAACAGGATACAAAAGTAAAGATTCGTTTCCAACGTACGTCTTACTGAAAGGTACTCAGAATGGAAATGATAGATGCATAAACCAGTGAATGAAGTTAGCACAGTGTAGAAATTTTGTCGAAGAGAGACAACTTTTAACGGGACAAAAAAAAAAATAGAAAAAAAGTATAAGGGAAGGTTCCCTGGGTACATCTGCTGCTTCAGTCAGAGGAGAGCAAACAGGAATGGGCGAGCAATTATGATCTTTTTATTTACAGGATCGACTGGTTAATGAAGGAGGCAACATCAGACAAACGCAGAGGATTACAATGGGCCCTTGACCTAGTGCTGGAGGACCTTGACTTTGTGGACGACATTTGTCTATTATCAAGCAGTCACAAAGATATGCAAGAGAAAATAAACAAGCTAACTCAGAATGCAAATAACATAGGACTAAAGATCAACGTAGGAAAGAAAAAGTTAATGAAACAAAATGTGAACAACAGAAATGTACTCAGAGTAGATAGCAAGTTAGTGGAGGAGGTCAACGAATTTGTATACCTTGGCAGCAGAGTAGTAGAAAATGGAGACAGCACAGAGGACATCAACAGCAGACTTACTAGAGCAAACCAGGCTTTTGCAGTGCTGCAGACTATATGGAAATAAAAAAAACTAAGTATAAATATGAAAATCAGGATATTTAAGAGTAATGTTTTAAGTGTACTACTCTATGGAAGTGAATGCTGGAAAATCACCAAAACCATAGAAAACAAGTTGAATTCTTTCCAGACTAAATGTTTACGAAGAATTAGAAAAATATTTTGGCCAAACACCATAAGAAATAACATTATTAGCAGAAATGCAGATGAAGCCACTGACAACAATTATTGAGGAAAGACGCTGGCGATGGTTGGGACATGTGCTCCGAATGACTGACAACTCACTACCAAAAATAGCACTAAGATGGACACCACAGGGGAACAGAAGTAAGGATAGACCAAAAGAGACATGGAGAAGAACAACAGAAAGGATGTTGAGCAATAGAGGGCTCACCTGGGCAAGAGCAGAAAAAAAGGCGAAGGACAGGCATTTGTGGAAAACCCTTGCGGAAGCCCCATGTGCCCTGGGCACTTAAGGTTCAGAGAGAGAGAGAGAGATTTACAGGATCGTCGCCGGTGCTACGGTCGACGTGGCAACGGCTTCTACCTGAAGAGTTAACTCGACCGGCCAGGAGGAAGATCGTGATGACACGAGGAGAAAACAAAGGAATAGCTGAACCTGTTGGGACACTGACATTTGATGAGATTAAAGTGAATCTTCTGTCCAGGGCATGCAGGTGAGCATGGAAATGAGTTGACTGATAGACCGGTTAGACAGCCTGAAATACAAGGCGGGCTGAGAAAGGACAAGGAAGGGATTGAGAAAGCCGTTTTGGACAGGATACAGGAGGATGAAAAGAGGGAGTGGATGGACAGTGTGCGTACACGGAGACTGATAACGTTAGGGCAGAGGAAGGGTGCCAGCAGAAAATCTGAACTTCGTGGGAGAAAACATATAACTAACAACCAACGTTTGACAAGAACCATTAGTAGACAAACGCTTCAGTGGATGTTGGGGTACGCGGCGGAGCACGTACGGGACTGCCCAGAATGTGATGATAGGGGCCGTCTTAACAGCATCGGGGGTCCCTGGGCAAAGTACGAGGTAATAATACAATAACAAAATAAGCTGCCTGCGTCCACGCACGCAAAGCACCACCCCCAGCCCCCAATAGACATTCACATACATGGATTTTTATGGTCTGGTTGGGCCCCATACACTTTTGGTCCCTGAGCAATTCCCATGTGGGCTCATGCGTTAAGACGGCACTGTTTGAAAATGTCTGATTCTAATTTATGAAGAGAAGCTGACACATTGTTCTAGCGAATGAGAAACCGAAACTTGTGTTCAGACCGTTAATGTTTGTTTTCCTAAACGTATCTATGAATGTGAATATTTCTGCGCTAACCAAACCCGCTGTTTTTTTTTTTTTTTACTTTTCAACTTCTAAAAGGCAAGAAACCTCTTATGTTTCACATGTAGGACATTCCTTATCCTCGCCATATATTATGGATATGAGAACACGTGGCTAAACACAATGTATGATATCAAGCAGTATAATTTCAGTACTCCAATAAATTTTCTATCCTATGTTCACTTGCTGTGACATAAAGTTGCTGTTTATTCAGTATGTGACTGGAGGTTACATAAAACAAGTTTTTTAAAATTAATCTTGAATCATATAAGATTGAGAGACAGATATCTAGACAGATAAACAGACAGACAGACAGATAGATAGATAGATAGATAGATAGATAGATAGATAGATAGATAGATAGATAGATAGATAGATAGATGGATGGATGGATGGATGGATGGATGGATGGATGGATGGATGGATGGATGGATGGATGGATAGATAGATAGATAGATAGATAGATAGATAGATAGATAGATAGATAGATAGATAGATAGATAGATAGATATATAGATAGTGAAGCCTTTTTCCTATCTATGTACACATCATTACTTCACTTAAAATATACATTATTGATATGTACAACCTAAAGATAGCAAAAATTCCCCCTGCTTGTAATAAAAAGTTGAAAAACGTAGCTCTCTCGGTGCACAAAGGGTGATATAAAAAAGAATTAGTTCATGCACTGAAAAAGTGCAAGACAGTTGAGACTGAACTTTGTTGATACCCACTGAACTGGAGGGTAATATTTCATCTCTATTCTTCGGGCCAAGGTACGGTCTACTTGTTCATGTTTCAAATGTGGACTCCGAACTCTGGCTGTTTGGTCAAGACCGGTAATTATTGCGTCAATAAGAGTACTGTGATTGAGTCATTGATTTGCAGAAGGCAACCATTCCGTTGTGCCTCCAGGGGAGATTATGTTAGCAGGCTATTGTGAGCCTTAAAAGAATGAAAAGGTGATGCGTAAGAGATTTTGGGGAAGGAGGGAAAGGGTGGATTTAGAGGGGAATACTTGACAAGTAGATATATTGATAAAGTACGGAATTCCAGAAATAACAAGACACCGTTGACGAAAAGGAGGGGTCTTCGTTGACTACAAGAAGGAAACCTAGCGATCATAAGAAGGGGATCCTATGGATCACAAAAAGGGACCCTAGCGTCTACAATAAGGGGACCCCAATAGTCACAAGAAGGGGAATCTAGCGATCACAAGAAGGGGGCCCCAACGACCACAAGAAAGGGACCCTAGTGACGAGAAGAAGAGGACCCTAGTGATCACAAAAAGGGGACTCCGTCAATCATAAGAAAGGGACCCTAGCAATCATAAGAGAGTGACCCCAGCGACCACGACCAGATGATCCAGCGACCACAAAAGAAGATCCAAACGTTCACAAGAAGGGGAGACCATCGACCACAAAAAGAGGACTTCATCTATGACAATAAAGTTATCTCGGTTACGATAAGAAAGAATTCCAGTGCAAACAACAAACTGATCTTAGAGACAACAAGAAAGAATTCCAGTGCAAACAACAAACTGATCTCAGAGACGACAAGAAAGGATTCGAGTGCAAACAACAAACTGATTTTAGAGACAACAAGAAAGATTTCCAGTGCAAACAACACACTGATCTTAGAGACAACACGAAAGGATTCCAGTGCAAACAACAAACTGATACTAGTGAGACGACAAGAAAGGATCCAGATGATGATATGAAGATCAACTCAAGAGTCGAAAATGAAGTCTCCTCACCAGTTACATCAAGAAAATCACCTGTTATGACAAAAAAGGGACCCCGGCGAATCCATGAAGAGGACGCTAGTGACTATGAGAACGGGGGGGGGGGGGGGAGAGGTATGAATAGTAGACAGACATCTACGACAGACAACAACAAGACTTGTACCCACAAATCGCTGTCACTTGCCGTCGCCTGTTTTTGAGTAGTACAATGACGGTCGTTCTATGATACAAATAAAGTCTTTTTTGTGTATATTTACGTGGATATACAAAAGCTCCGGGTGATTGACGACTCACTACCAAAAATTGCACTAACATGGACACCACAGGGGAACAGAAGTAAGGGTAGACCAAAGGAGACATGGAGAAGAACAACAGGGTGTTGAGCAATAGAGGGCTCACCTGGGCAAGAGCGGAAAAAAAAGGCAAAGGACAGGCGTTTGCGGAAAACCTTTGCAGAAGCCCCATGTGCCTTGGGCACTTAAAGTTCAGAGAGAGAGAGAGAGAGATAGAGAGAGAGAGAGAGAGAGAGCAGCACCAGTGTTGCCCCTGGTCACCAGGACTACAGATGAAATGTAGGTCACAGGAATATGGATAAGTCTGTTTCTTACATTCTTCCCATGAAGATCTTTACAGCCTGTATTCAGCTGCTCATCTCAGGCACCAGGCGATGTTATTGTTACATTTCTGTGACTCAAGGAACTTTAAACTGCGGACATCAGCTCTCGTGTCACTGGCATATGAGTCGTGTCGGATGGGGAGTAAGCTAAGGTGATTTATCTTCAATTCCTGAATTTAGATTTAGGTCAAGGCTTCTCTGTAACCTCCACTGGACTGAGAAACACCTGGATAAACATCCTGACAGCCAGGTGGAGTTACAACAGCACCCTATTTCAGGAACCACACCGAGGTAGAAGGACAGAGTATGGAACAGCAACATATATTTTTTTTCATCTCATTATTCTGTCTGTTTTCATCTTTCTCTCCCTCGTATTTTCAATTTTTCTCCCTGTATCCTTAGAGTGTGAATGATAACAAAGAAAGGGTAAGACATCAAACGGTCTTGGTGTCCAGTTCTTCGCCCTTCCTAAACCTAAGTCGTACCTTCCTCGACAAAAGTCTACATCTGTCTCACCGAATAATAATAATAAAGGTAAAAATCTCCTCTTTTCGTGCCATTAAGGCATATTTGGGATACGGTGTTATTCCCGTATTTCCAAGACCTTTTGGCACATGAAAGTGTGATATGGTCAGTATCATGCCTGGCCGAATTTACATTCCTAAAATTTCTCTGGTAGCCATTTTTAGAGGCTGGGTGGACCCTGGGACCTTTCTGGTGTGGTGGTGTCAGAAAAAAAAAAATCCCCACTGCTAGGACTTGAATCCGGGACCACCGGATTAGTAGACCACGCGCCTAATCACTAAGCCAACCTGAAACCAATAATAATAATAATAATAATAATCTTTAATTTCTGTCCTATCTACCTTCGCTCTCCTCGATTCTCTATTGCTGTATTATTCCTCCTGAGATATCTGTTTCCATTTACTTCCTCATGAGATATCTGTTTCCATTTACTTCCTCATGAGAGACGTGTTTCCATCTACTTCCTCATGAGAGACGTGTTTCCATCTACTTCCTCATGAGATATCTGTTTCCATCTACTTCCTCATGAGATATCTGTTTCCATCTACTTCCTCATGAGATATCTGTTTCCATCTACTTACTCATGAGAGACTTCTTTCCATCTACTTCCTCATGAGAGACGTGTTTCCATCTACATCCTCATGAGAGACGTGTTTCCATCTACTTCCTCATGAGAGACGTGTTTCCATCTACTTTCTTATGAGAGACCTGTTTCCATCTACTTTCTTATGAGAGACCTGTTTCCATCTACTTTCTTATGAGAGACCTGTTTCCATCTACTTCCTAATGAGATACGTGTTTCCATCTACTTTCTCATGAGATATCTGTTTCCATCTCCTTCCTCATGAGATATCTGTTTCCATTTACTTGAGAGACGTGTTTCCATCTACTTCCTCATGAGAGACGTGTTTCCATTTACTTCCTCATGAGAGACGTGTTTCCATCTACTTCCTCATGAGAGACTTGTTTCCATCTACATCCTCATGAGAGACTTGTTTCCATCTACATCCTCATGAGAGACTTATTTCCATTTACTTCCTCATGAGAGACTTGTTTCCATTTACTTCCTCATGAGAGACTTGTTTCCATTTACTTCCTCATGAGAGACTTGTTTCCATTTACTTCCTCATGAGAGACGTGTTTACATTTACTTCCTCATGAGAGACTTGTTTCCATCTACTTCCTCATGAGAGACGTGTTTCCATTTACTTCCTTATGAGAGACGTGTTTCCATTTACTTCCTCATGAGATATCTGTTTCCATTTACTTCCTCATGAGAGACTTGTTTCCATCTACTTACTCATGAGAGACTTGTTTCCATTTACTTCCTCATGAGAGACTTGTTTCCATTTACTTCCTCATGAGAGACTTATTTACATCTGCATCCTCATGAGAGACTTGTTTCCATTTACTTCCTCATGAGAGACTTGTTTCCATTTACTTCCTCTTGAGAGACGTGTTTCCATCTACTTCCTCATGAGAGACTTGTTTCCATCTACATCCTCATGAGAGACTTGTTTCCATCTACTTTCTTATGAGAGACCTGTTTCCATCTACTTTCTTATGAGAGACCTGTTTCCATCTACTTTCTTATGAGAGACCTGTTTCCATCTACTTTCTTATGAGAGACCTGTTTCCATCTACTTTCTTATGAGAGACCTGTTTCCATCTACTTTCTTATGAGAGACCTGTTTCCATCTACTTTCTTATGAGAGACCTGTTTCCATCTACTTTCTTATGAGAGACCTGTTTCCATCTACTTTCTTATGAGAGACCTGTTTCCATCTGCTTTCTTATGAGAGACCTGTTTCCATCTACTTTCTTATGAGAGACCTGTTTCCATCTACTTCCTAATGAGATACGTGTTTCCATCTTCTTCCTAATGAGATACGTGTTTCCATCTACTTTCTCATGAGAGACGTGTTTCCATCTGCTTCCAACTGACAGACCTGTTTCCATTTGCTTCCTAATGAGAGACGTGTTTCCATCTACTTCCGAATGAGAGAGCACTAACTACTGAACCATTCAGAAAATATGTCTATTTCTCAGCGTATTTCTCCATGCCTCTACTCCCCCTACTCCACATTCTCATAAATCACTTTGAACATATGTCACCCTTAACTAGGTCAAGTGACAGTTGTATACAGGAATATCTCTGGCACAAGTGGCTGTTACATGTGGATACTTAAGGCGGTCAGTACTCGAAGGCAGATTTCAGAGCTAATATATCTTCAACAACCCAGCAGTAACATTACTGTACTTTTGATGACATGAACTGCTTTAGACTGTTTGCCTGTTAACAAAGCTACAGCCTGTTTTCTTCATCTATGTGATCATCAGTGGAAGGTTTTGATTGTTGAACGCCGGTGAGTTCTAGCTTTTCAGCAACCAAGCCGTACAAAGGTTTTCCGGGATTGTTTCCCCTCCTTTTGCGATTGTTTCCCATTTTGTTTTCTCAGTTTAATGGGTTTTGTTGTTCAGGTCATGAAGAAGAAGAAGAATGAAAAGGGGCCTCTTATTTGATAGACTGTGTGATTGTGTGTGGAAAAAAAGGAAGACTGTGTGATTGTGTGTAGAAAAAAGGAAGACTGTGTGATTGTGTGTAGAAAAAAGGAAGACTGTGTGATTGTGTGGGGAAAAAAGGAAGACTGTGTGATTGTGTGTAGAAAAAAAGGAAGACTGTGTGATTGTGTGTGGAAAAAAAGGAAGACTGTGTGATTGTGTGTGGAAAAAAAGGAGAGGGGGGGGAATTAAGCCATGATTTATAGCAGGCAAAGGGGAGAGAGAGAGAAGTGATAGGGAAAGAGAGGAGCGAGAGAGAGATTTTATTTTATTAAATTATCAAGCTAAGCCCCCAGCTTTTGTAATTTTAAACTGTGAAACCGATTTTGCTAACTTTCTGAGCAAATTACACGGTTTGCTGCGCGCTAGGTATAATGTTGCCGCGGGTCAAGACTTGGCCTTTATGTGCTTCACAGCCTCTTACAAACTAGCACTTCAGAAGGCGGTTGAGCAGGAAAATGTTAGCTGTTACTAAACTTCATCATCATCATCATCATCGCCTCTCACTCCCTTGAGAACATAGGCCACGGATAAAGGCTTTCCAGTCGTCCCTGTTCTTAGAATTATTCTCTGCTTCCTTCCATGTGTATCCCTTGTCTCTGACCAATGTCATAATTTCTCTTTCCAAAGTAAGTCTAGATCTTCCTCGTTTTCTATTTGTTACTAAATTTACTGAACATTATATTCCCCAACACATTTTTCTGTGTGTAAGTGTAGCACAGCCTTGTAAGTAACGGATATTATTATTATTATTATTAAGGAATATGATTATGAAAATACACTGTAAACAAAATAGTAAGATCGAATAGCGACAGAGAAAAATTGAGAGGAAAAGAAGAGAAAGGTGTAAAACTTCCATGACACAAGAACAAGACGCGGACAAAAGGAAACAGTGGAAACAGTGAATAGAAAAAGCGGTGACTGGACGTTGACACGAGTAAACAAAATAGAAAAGACGAATAGAAAAGGCACAATGAAAAGCGGGGACACAATAAACCTTCGACATGAAATAGCAAGATAATGACTTAGGTAAATAACAATTGTATAGACGGAGTTGACACTTGACACCTTTTAAGTGACGCGCGTTAGAACGCGACTGCACACAGTTTTTAAATAAAGAAGTGACCAGCTCGGCCAGCTGACCAATTAAATATTTAGAGGCGTGGCCTATTGGACAATTGACTTACAACATA
Source organism: Achatina immaculata (assembly GCA_009760885.1). NCBI lineage: Eukaryota > Metazoa > Mollusca > Gastropoda > Stylommatophora > Achatinidae > Lissachatina > Lissachatina immaculata. Next base: position 20,107,143 of record CM019716.1, on the reverse strand, counting down.
CAAGTCACGAGGCAGTTTGAATGACGGACAATCAGAACGCTCTTGGGAACCAGTGGACATCTGAAGGGTGGAGCCAAAATACTTATTGGTTAATCCACCAAAATGCACTTGAAGATAAAAAGGAGACAGGAGACAAGAAAAGAGAACGAAGAAAGAGGAGGAAGCAAGTAGAGGAGCAGGACGAAGAAAGAAGAGAAACCAAGAAGGAGAAGAACCAAGAAACGAGGAGGAACCAAGAAGAGGAACAAGGACGGTCAGTGAACTGAGACCGGCCCAGACAAGAGAAGAAGAGAAGGACAGACAGACCAGAGAAGATACGAGAGAGAAAGAAGACGTAGGTAACGACAGTTGGAATAGATGGACAATTAGAGCAGTAGATACTCAGGAAAAGCAGTTTTGAAGAAGTAGTTCTAGGACAGATTGAAGATGTGTTTCGAGTAATTCAAGTGATATGAATATTTATTACTTTGAAACTTCGAGTACAGTGATGTAGTCGTGTAACTGATTGACCACATGTTGCAGATTGAATATAGTACAGGGTTTAGAATTGTCCTCTTATCAAATGTGTAGAATATTGTGAAATAGGGGAGCATTGAGAAATGCTGCATGTAGAATATGATAGTTTGATACTGATGTGCTTCAACAACGAAACTAACGAAGATTATGACATACTGTATCTTAGCACAAGTGATGTTGTGAATTCTAAGTCAAATATCTTATTTGTCAAAATTAAATGAAATATGTAGAACATCATCGGACTTGCCCTGCATCTGATCTATTGAAGTGGCAGTGTTTGTGGAACCTAATCTAAACAACAGAAATCTGGTTGTGTGTGAAGATAGAGTCGATATAAATCAAGAACATCTATATTTAGTCAAAAATATATGATGCACAGCCTTCAATATTATACCGGTGCTGTCAATAATATGATAGTGCACACCTTGACTTTGTTATATAAGAAGCGAGATATTCACGCAGTGACCATTATGGAGATGGCGTATCCAGTCTTTTGTCGAAGTCAGCTTTCATAGACAGATCACTGGAGTCCAGTTTTCCAGTTTTCAGACTGTTTATATTTGTTTAGTTGGAACTAGCAACATATTTTGAAAACCTCTCTCGGAGTCTTTCCCTTTCTTCTGTCAATTCAGTCAGCCACGTACTTCCATGTACACACTTAGGGGGTGAAAAATACAGCCCCGCCCCTCCTCTATCAAGTAATGTTGTGTGTAAATAATCTGTAAATAATGACTGTGACAAGTGACAATCAGCATGCCATAGAGGTATACTTATACAAAAATGTTGACTTTACGTTGTCCAAACACGTTTTTTTAGCTGTTCTAAATCTCGGTTCTAGTTGTAAGGATAAACTTACTTTTTTTTGTTGTTGTAATAAGTCGGCTGTAAATAAAGTAACATTGTGAATTATTCTACAGGTTTCACTCTAGCAGTATTGTTTAGTTATCTTCATTCTTATCTGATGTTGTGTTATAGAGATGTGAACGAACCGCTGGAAGAAGTGACGTGGATATTTAGAAAATGTATAGTCTTGACACAGTGTCTGGACAGAGGACCCGGAGAGTAGCCATATTCTCCAACCAATGTTCAAGGCATCAAAGATGCTCCTTCTCTTCTCAAAGATGGAATGGATGTTTTGTAAAACGGTTTTCTGAAGCGCTGATTTATATTGTGAGAGGGATCTATATTTTCTCGCGCTGTGAGAGCAGAAAAGTATACGGCAGTGCGGTTAGTGTCGTAAAACTTTGAGACCTGTTGCGCTGCCGTTCTCACTAGTCTAGGCAGTTCGAGTCACCAGCCTAGGTAATTCGAGTCATCAATCTAAGAAATTCGACTCAACCGTCTAGCCTTCTGCCTCTCATACAATCTCTCTTTCTCACCCCCTTCTCTCCAAATAACTCAAATGCTTTTCTTCCACCATGCCACTTGGTAAATCCACTGAGATATTTTCTCTTGACTTATTATCTATTCTTTTTCATCCTTTGAACTCTCCCAGCCATTACTAGGTTCTCCAACTTTTGTCTTCTCGTGACTCCAAGTTTTGGTTATCTTTTTCATTCAATTTTTACTACTTTTCAAAGGTTCAAAATTCAGACTCTGACTTCACTGCATCCGGGACAACCCAATATATGCTCCGCCGCGTGCCGCAGCATCTGTCCTGAAGTATGTTTGCTGATAGTTCCTATCAAATGTTGGTCGTTTACCATGCGTTTTCTGCCACGCGGTTTGGATTTCCTGTCAGCACCTTTAATTTATCCTAGCTCCAGCAGTCTCTTCAGATCTGCTTTGTTCTTCCACTCCTACCTGTCATTTTCCCTCAGTCTGTCTAACAGATTTAGCATAGTTCCCCTTGTCCATTGTCAGTCTGCCATTTATTTTAGCCTATCCAACAAGTCTATCTGCCACTTCATTGCCATGTATTCCCGCATGCCCTGGACAGTAAAGCCACGTTAGGCTTGTCACAGCTGATTGGCTTAACAGACGAACCTATTCTTTTCGAACCAATTTCTTCTCCATCTTATGAAGCATACTCTATGAATCCGTCACAATGACACCATTAACCACGTCATGAGCAACCAACCATTCCATCGCCGCCGACACAGATTCAGTTTCCATTAGCACGCTTGATGTGCTGACTTCAAAGGATTCCGAACTCTCTGCGACCACTGTTCCATTTCCGTAGGAAACAAAACCCCCAACCACTTCTGCTGTTCCGAGTCACTGAGCCATATGTATATATTACCGTGTCGGAAGACCCACAGTGATGCTGGATGAACTGCTCCCTGTGCCCAATCTCGACATCCACGGCCCTTCTGTATAATAGCCTTTGTTAGTTGAGGTCGGACCTGTACCCGTAACCAGTCATTGCCTTTTGGCACCTCATCTAGATTGCAAATTGACTTTATTGTATCTTCGGCCTCAGCCATCCTGGATCTGCCACGTCTGATGCGTCTTCCTTTAAGGAGAGGACTATCCTTCATGCCAGCAACCCTGATGTCTGCCTTTACCTGAGCATGTGTTTAGGCCTCACACTCAGCACATCAAGCAGACAGCTCATGGCCACCACCGGAGTATCCCTGGTGCAACCCAAGACCACTCTCACTGCCTCGTTCTGCACAAGCTCTAGTCTGTTCAGATGTGCATTGGACAGGGTGAGCAGGCCAAGACCATACTGCAATGGTGACAGTACCAGCGCATGCATCAGCAAGAACAAAGTGCGCTACTTGAAACTACTTTTAGCACTTCTGAAACTTCTTTGAGGACTTCTTCCTATGTTTTTCTGTCTGTTGCATTTTTCTCCAAAACCACATCTTTGTGTCCTATGTTTCTTTGCCATCTTTATGTTGACTTCTATGTTTCTCAACCAAATGCAACGATTATATCTTTTTAAAAATGTAGCAAACTTTGAACAACATTACTTTTTACTCTGATTCACTTTTATTTTCATCATAATTAGTATATAAGTATACAACTATACACGATGCACTGCAGAAAAGCTGTGATACCAGAATGTATAAATAAGGAAAAAAAGTAGGAGCAGCTTTATTACTTAACGATTACAAAGTTGTGACGTTTCGGCGGTAGCCTTAATCATACAAAAACACACAGGACGAACGAACGAACATACTTTATTTTCAAAGGGTTAAGAATTGGACACGCAGGCCCGTCTGACATTTTGCCCTTCATCATACAGCTTTCACTCAGTCACAGTCATTCAGCATTTGTTAATGAGCATAATAATAATGAAGACATAATTAAATGATTACATAAATAAATAATAAACTTATCTGATGTCCATACACTCTACACTCTGATCTATGCAACAACATGAAATAAACTTGCATTCTTACATTCATTCAAAACTAACAAATTTATAGAAAAGCAGTATTTAAAAAATTACAACACTCAAGCCATACTTTAAACTACTTTAAACTATGTTTAGAGAGGCATATAGTCCATATCAAACATATATTGACAAAGTTTAAAGTTATAAGAACGAATATTACTTATAAGTTTTACGTGAATCGGTAGGGCATTCCAAAGGTGGGCAGCTGAGTAAGAGAAGCTTTTTTTAAACATGTCAAGCCTTGGTTTTGGGAGAATACAATTGCTTAAGCGTTGACTGTATTTTGGGTTGGATTTGAACAACGACCACAGATATGGCGTAGCACTGTGCGATAGAATTTTATGAATTAACTTGGCCTTGTTGAAAAAAAAATCTCTTCTTGGGGGGTAGAATATCAAGATGTTTGTCCTTATTTGTAATACGTGCTGCATGTTTGTCATCTATAAGCTTTACTGCTCGTTTTTGAAGTGAGTAAAGTCTTTTCATGTTGACATGGAACAACCCCATCCCAGACTGTGGAGCAGTAGTCCAAGTGTGTTTGTATCTGTGATATGTAGTATATTTTTCTGGTATTTATGTCAAGAAAATGTTTAATTTTAGTAAACTGGGAAACTTTTTGTGCAATGAGTTTGGTTAAATTGTCTCCTTGATGATTCCAGCTGAGGTGGTAGAAGAAATAGAGAGAGGAGGTAAAGTATAGATTCACATAAATGCTATATTAAAAAAAAAACTTAGCTTAACTTGTAAGAAGATGTGGTTTGTCCGACTCTGTGAGTCAGAAATGGGCATAGTAGAGCGTAGAGATTGTTTAAATGGAGACCTGTGATGTGTGGTCTGTGGATCGTAACTGGGGTGGGGAAACCGTGGAGGGGAGAGAGAGTGATACAATGTTAACCCAGCCAGAAGAAGGTGAAATAGATGATTATAGTTTCAACCGTATCCAACTAGTAAAAATAAGCATTCAGAACGAAGGCTGTTACTGCATCTGACAGAGTTAAGTTAGTACTCCCTTTCCACCCGCATGGTCAGATAGTTTAGAAAATTCTTTATCGTCATCTGCCACTAATCCAGCTTGACCCCGACACTCGCGATATTTTCTCTGATCCACTCCTGTTGGCGTACAAATGGGAGCCAAACCTTAAGGACACCCTCGTCCACAGCCACTTGAAGCGGAGTCTTACATATGTTGGTACCAGAAAATGTAACAGCCCCCGCTGCGTTACCTGCCCTGTAGTCTGGGAAACGAAAACGATCACCTTTCCCAAAACTATACTCAATCTTCATGAGGGATTCACATGCGGGTCCCGTAATGTGATATATGTAATCGTATGCAAAATATGCAGGATAACTTATATTGGTGAGACTGGCCTCAGATTAGGGATCGCATGCAGAAACATCTGTACGACATCGCCCAGCATGCTTCGAAACCAGTCCCAAATCATTTCAGTGGCACCAACCGCAGAGGCAAATCTGATTTTCTGGTAACAGCCATCAAACAATGTCATGCAGATGACACAAGACGCCTAGTGCTTGAGAACCGCTACGTTCAGGATTATAGGACGCTGGAACCACACGGGTTAAACTCGCTATTCAGCTGCACCTAACATTCTCCTCTTCAACAACTATAATCCCTCTCCACAAAGCTCCACTCCCTTCTCACTTGTTACACATAGTTCAGAACCTCCTCACAGCATCACATTACAACCCATCTACCCTAACTATAATCATCTATTTCACCTTCTCCTGGCTAGGTTAACATTGTATCACTCTCTATTCCCTCCACAGTTTCTCCACCCCCAGTTATGACTCACCGACACACATCACAGGTCTCCATTTAAACAATCTCTACGCTCTACCATGCTCATTTATGAGACACAGCGTTGGACAAGCCACATCTTCTTACAAGCTACAGCTAAGTGCTCTATTCCTTATTTTTTTTTATATAGCATTCACGTGAATCTATACTTAATCTCCTCTCTCTATTTCTTCGTCCTGTATGTTTTTGTATGATTAAAGCTTACGCCGAAACCTCACAATTTTGTAATCGTTAAGTAACAAAGCTGCTCCTACTTTTTTTCCTAGTTTATATATTTTTATTTTGACAATCTGGATTACTGGTAAAAACTGTTAATTCACGAGAAGTATGGACCCTGTGGAGTTCACCTGAGTCCTGATTGCAACATGTAGGCAATCACACATGAAAGCCGTGTTCAAAAGTCATTGATGAACAAATTATCGTGAATCATCATCGCCAGTCTTCCGTACTCCCAATGGAGCTCGGCATCAACAACGGTTCTCCAGCCAATCCTGTGTTGAACTAGTTACCTCAAACCATGTATTTCTCGCTTCCTTTAGTTCTTCCTGTACTGTGCGTCTCCATGTCGCCAATGGCCTGACCCTTTGTTCTATTCCCTTGAGGTGTCAAACTCAAGGCAGTGTAGGGGTGTCTTGTTCTTTCCATTCCTAGTATGTGGCCCTGCCATTTCTATCTTCGTCTTTTAACCCCTTTAGTAATGTTCTCAGTGCCCGTTCTTTTTGGTTATTTCCTCGTTTGTAACACGTTCTTCCCAGCATGTTCTTAAAATTTTCCTGAAGCATCTTCCATCAAATCTTCTCAGGCTGCCTTCATTTCTCTGATTGGGTCTCCATGTTTAGGCTCCATGTAATAGAATGGAGCGTGCACTGGGTTTATAGATTTTGAGCTTGAGGTTCGTATGGAGATTTGGAGATTTCCATATATTTGCTAATTTGTTAGAGACCTGAGATGCCTGTCCAATTCTCGTGGATATTTCCTTCTCAATATTGCTGTCTACTGATATGCTTCCAAGGTACTTCAAGTGTTCTATTTCTTCATCTTCGTGAATAAAAATCATTACATTAAAAAACCACTATTAGTTCATATATTCTGCTTTTTTTGTTTAAACGCAATACTTCTTTTTAACCCTACCATTAAAAATACCCCATGAGAATTGCTGCGGACTCCAGCTATCACGTGACTTACAGAAGGTCATAGCCCTCTCTTCATGCATAGATAATCAAGTACAAAAGAAAAGGAATGCACACGGCTACCTTCACAGGTAACACTTCTGTTTGTTACCTGTCTGCCATAGTTAAAACTGTTAGTTATGTTTTAGATGAACACATCCTGAAATGGGCGACAAGTGTGTTTAGTTTTTCGTAAACACCCTTTTTGTCCCGTTTTCTGACTTACACGTTTGGCAAGAAAAACATATAGCAGGTTTCTAGTATATAGAAAGTTTGGCTTAATCAGTAGAGTATAAGAGAAATGTTGTTAGATATTCAACTGAAATTTAACATCTGATTTCGTGGAAAATCGTTGAGAACAAATGAGAACACTGAATTAAGCAAGCTGTGGTCTGTAATATAAACCTTCAATCTGGATATAATGGATGAAGAGGAAACCGTTCAGAAATGACGTGATCTTCCCAGTCGTGGAAGATATTAAACACTTGCAGATTCCGCCTGTGAAGCACAACCTCTGGCTGTTTATCAACGTTAAGAGTTCGTAGATATATAAAGATGTAAGTATTTTCAGCCCATAAGAATACTTTCGCTTTTTTTAAAAATTAAGAATTCAGTGAACATTCCATTCTTTGTCATTCGTGTACTGATATTTCTTTCACTTGTAAATTTCTTGATCTCTCATCTAAATTTCCTGTTTTCGGGCGCAGATTTCTTGTTCACACATGTATATTTCTTGCTATGACTTGTACATTTCTTGTTCTCATGTATACATTTCTTGCTCTTACATGTAAATTTGTTCTCGCATGTAAATTTCTTGTTATGATTTGTAAATTTATTGTTCTGAAGTATAAATTTCCTGTTCTCATGTCTGAATTCCTTGTTTTTTACGTGAAAATATTTGTTCTTACGTCTAAATTTCTTAGTCTCACTTGTAAAGTTTTTGTTCTCACGTCTAAACTTCTTAATCTCACTTGTAAAGTTTTTGTTCTCACGTCTAAACTTCTTAATCTCACTCATTTAGTCGAATCAAGGAGGGGACTGTGTGTGTGTGTTAGTGTTCGATTAGGCAATCAGCGACCAATAGCTGACCAAGACCCTGTCCCAGCTCTCCGTTGATATCCCTAATAACAGGCCCAGCCTGGCTAACGGGGCAGGGATCGCCGTCGTCTCCATGGTGGTGGAGTCTGGTAAAGAAGCATTGCACACCCACTGCTTTTTAGTTGTACTCTGAGACTGAAAAAATAGCCGCCATAACCCGCTGCCACGCCGACACCGTGTTGTGCCTCAACATCTTCACAGCATCGGCTGCAAAGAAGACCAGTTCGCAGTTACAGGGAGATTGGAGAAGGAGAAAGAGTTAGTGCTTTCTGCTGCTTTCCTGTGTTTTATGTAGCGAGTTATCTTATTTTTGTGCTTCTTCTTCTGCTTCTTCTTCTTCATCTTCTTCTTCTTTTTCCTTCTTTCTTTTTTATCCATCTTCTTCTTCCTCTCCTTCTCGTCTTCTTTTCATCTTCTTTCTTTTCTAATCAGATTCTTTCATGCACACTATTCACAGTTAGCTTCCTTCCCGTAAAAAAATAAAATCGTCTTCATTCTGTATCCTTCTAACCGTACATCGTCCACCTGTAACACAATGTGTAACTTTTTATAGTAACAAAGACACGTGATCTTTACCACGTGATTATGCACTCTTCATTTTTCTTTACAGTTTTTATTTCTTTATAAAATTTGTTGGATTGCTTCCAAGATAGTTTTGTTAACCCATAGGCAGCCATGCTAGCGTAAGACCTGGCGAAACATGGCTGACCAAGACAGTGTCCCAACTCTCCGTTCGTATCCC